>CAJVQA010005726.1:0-15763 GCA_910591915.1 Cetraspora pellucida
CAAATTACATAGTAAATAGCTTTTATTGTTTATTAGACAAAGTATTATAGCAGTCATATTTTGTAGAGTAAAAACTTTGGCCATTATAACGATATGGTATTTAAACTATAATAGGCTTAGCTATTTATAGGCTACATATAAAATAAAATTATTAAGAAACAGACTTGTCACTATACGCGTTCAATACAAATCTGATAGTTTAACTTTACAATAATTTTTTGTTGATCGTTTCAAATATTTAGATCCTTTTATGCATAGCTATATAACTACTATAATATATAGCAAATATTTGTTGCTCTGATTATTTTCAAACTGCATAAATAAGTAGCAAATTATAAATAAATCCTTTCATGACATTCTACCCGCTCGATACATTGTGTTAATAATGACTAAACTAGGCAATTAATAAATACCATATCGGAAACTCATATCGGCATATATATTTAAATATTTATTATACTATTTGGCTTCATTTATAAGAAAATAAATATGTACGTATATGTAAACAGTTAACCAATAGAAAGTAATTTGCTATGTCGCATATGCATTTTATTTATATATCGGCAACTACCTATATACATCTATTACCTTAACAAATGGGTTCATTTATAGTGAAACCATGCTTAGAGTATATAAAATATATATACTCTAAGCATGGTTTTATTGTGAAAAAGCCCAAATAAAGTCTTCAAAAGCATAATTAGCATTAAAAAAGGTGCAACGGATTTGTAAAGTAGAATATATGAGGAAATGAAACAAAAGTAACCCGATATATACAGTAAAATAGATAAGGGGAAATAAAAAAAGTAAACCAGTATATAGAATTAGTGACTCAGATGTGACCTAAATAGTGTGATTTGAGGTGACCCAATTAAATGCATGCATGCGTATAGTGTATCTTCTTCCAAATCAAACCAAATCAGACATGAATCAAAAGCGTGACAATAAGGTTTCAGAGAGGTGAAATAGAGAATAATCTGGTGAGAAATTAGTAGAAAAAACTGAAATGAAACTGTTAATAAAGTATTAAAGAATGCGATAATATAAAAATTTCTCTAGTATTTAAAGGCAACAAGTTGTAAGATATATTGGATGCCCTTTTAAATTAAATAAATAAAATTTAATATCAGAAATTGAACAAACAAGTAAAATATACTTTCCTTACTAACAATTCTACTCAAAGTTCTGTCTATAAATTCAACCAAATCATAAACTGTATTATCTGCTTTCGTAAGGTTTTTTTTTATAACATGTTTCCTGAATTCGAGAGTGCTGATGAACTTTATCAATATGCTCAAACTTTTGTGAATACATGTGGTTTTGCACTTGTTAAAAAACAAACCCATAAAAATCATCATGATGAATTGAAAAATATGGAATTGCGTTGTGACTGAGGTGGTGTTTATGTTAATACATTAAATCTTACAGAAGAAACACACTGAAGACTAACTAGTACTAGGCTAATTAATTGCCCTTATAAAATGTTTAGTTTTTGACGAAATGACTCATAGCATCTAGAAATTCGTAATGAAAATCATAATCATGATTACTCAGAAAACATGTTAGAACACTCAATTGCCTGCCAACTCACAGAGCAACAGCTAGAAAGTGTTGCAGCAATGACTGTTGCTAGATCATGTCCTCGAGAAATTGTGTCGACCATTCGCCAGAATGACCCAGCAATACCAATTATTAGCAGAGACATCTATAATATACGTGAACAACTTCGTTAACAAAATCTGACAGGCCGAACCTCTATCCAAGTGCTTATTGATGAACTTCGAGAAGAAGATTATATTTATGAATATGAATATAACAATACTGGTTGTGTTACCCACCTTTTTTTCGCACATAAAGAATCTATCAATTTTACTTGTCAATATTCCTCCGTCCTCCTCATGGACTGTACCTATAAAACTAACAAATATAAGATGCCTTTACTGAATGTCATTGGCTTGACCAGCTTTAATACTATATTTTATTCGTGTTTTGTTTTTATGAAAGGTAAGGATGAGGAAGACTACAAGTGGGCACTAACTTGTATTGTTCGTTTGTTCGAAGGGATATCGAAGCCTGGCATAATTGTGACTGATAGAGAATTGTCACTTATGAATGCCCTTAAAATAGTCTTTCCGAATTCAACAAACCTATTGTGCTTATGGCACATTAGTAAAAATGTATTAAAAAATTGTAAACCACAATTTCCAAAAGAAAATAAAAATAGTTCAAGCAGTGAATAGGATACCTTTTTTGCAAAGTGGAGCAAAGTAGTTAATTCCAAAAACGAAAATGAATTCAATGAAATATGGCAAAACTTTCATTCTACTTACATTAATAAACCCTGCATTATAAACTACCTCGAAAGAACTTGGTTGCCATAGAAGAAAAAATTTATAAAAGCATAGACAAATTTATTTTTTCATCTAGGAACAACAGTAACTTATAATGCTTCAAATTAAAAATTTTAATAATATAGTTAGTCAAGTCAGCAACTAATTAATTAATCAACTAATCGATCAGTTAACTAATCAATTAGTTATTTTATATGGTAGTAGAATTGATTATTAATTAGTCAGCTACACGACATAGCATTTAGGTTGCAGCATGGCATATTCTAAAAACTTTAATTATCATGTTTTGCAAAAAAGATGTGATTATCATTACATAAATTATAGAGCCGCATCTTTTTGCAAAGTGCCATAATTAAAGATTTAGCTAGAATTTCAAAAACATATCCAAGCTAATTTGATATATCAACTAATCGATTAGTCAATTGATCGATTAATGGGTTGATTGATTAATCAATTAACCCATTAATTGATTAATTGACTAATCGACTAGTTGATTATAATCAAATTTTAAAATTCTTGACCATTACATTTTTTTGTTCTAATTTGTAACATTAGGTAACTTCCTGCATAGAAGATGCATATGCAAATCTTAAAGCATATTTACAGACATCAGCAGGAGATCTTCATCGGGTTCATACAAAAATTTCATTGATGGTGACTAACCAAAAAGAAGAAATCAATTCTATAACTGTATCGGAATGCATTCATTTTCCTATTTTGCACACAACAACCAATTTTATGCGAATGTTAGGGGTAAAGTTTTAACCTTTGCTCTTAAAAAGATAAATAGAGAGTATCAAAAAGCATCTTGTGTAACTGTGCAGAATCTCTTACCACCATGTACAGGTTCTTTTTCGAGAACAATGGGACTACCTTGCGTACATCGTATTCAACACTTAAAAAGCAGTCAGGGTTTAACACTTAAAGATATCCATATACATTGGTGGATTCAAGGATGCCTACCAATACCACAATTTGAAGAACATGTTAATACATTGCAACCACTTTTACAAAATCTAGAACAATGATATAATGAATGGCCCGAACATCAGCAAGCAGCAACACGAGAGATGCTGAATGATATGATCAATTCCTCATCGATTGTCTTGCAAAACCCCAACATCGTACATACTAAGGGACATCCTTTAGATGCTACTAATAACCAACCATCTACCTCAACTAGAAGAGATCCTTCTGGATTCGAGTCTGTGGAACAGAATGTAAAACAATGTTCTTTTTGCCGACAGCCTGGGCATAATGCTTATACTTGCCCAAATAGAAGTAATACAAATTAAATAGGTTAGTCTATTTTTTATTTAACATGCTATTTCTAATTAACATAACACCCTATCCTTATTTTGGTAATTTCAATTCTAGTACCTTTCCTAGAACAATATCCACTTCTGTTACAGCATCCTATTTAGTATTAGAATCATGTATACATATGTATGTACGTAGTTAAATATCAAATATATAGTTGGCAATAGCGTTCTGTAACACATGAGCCAAGGGTTTTTTTTTAAAAAACTATATAATACCCGAAGCTTTTATACGACTGCTATCTTGGCTATTCACTACCTTGAATAACTTATTTTATGCAGATTAATAAATATTTGTTATACTTATATACAACTAAATTAATGCGAAAATGCCATAATCAAATATATAGCAACTGTACTTGCCATTCTGTTCTAGTTTTTTAATACTTGTATCTAATGTAGTGACTAATAAAAGCATTTGAGCTGTTGAAACATTCTATATAATAATGTTTAATAGCATAGTATTACTAAAAATCACTATACTAATTCTTAGTAGCCCTAATATTTTTGGTTATACTGTATGTAGAAGTTCATGTATTATATATACATAAAGTAATATAAATCATGTAGAAGTTCATATCTCACGAATTTATATACTGGTACATGTGACATTTGACTATCAAATTATCACATGACTTATAGATGTTATTGTCCAATCACAATCTGTATATCAAACAGTGATCATGTAATAAATATATATTATTACATAGGGGGTATGAATAACAAAAATAGGAGGTATGAATAACAAGCCTCTAAAAATAATAATAACTAATAATAATAAAATAATAATAATTTGTTCTATAACAACATAATACAAACCAGATATTAAAAACTACTACTTTAATAACTTCTATATTATTTATAATTGCTTTTCTTAAGACAAAAATTTAGCTTTTACACTTTATATTATTGTTATATTAAAAGCCAAATTTGTTGCCAAATCTACAAAAGCTTCAGCATCCATTATCTCATATACTAAGCAACATAAAAATTAACTCAAAAGATTCAGGATGCTAAATGCAGATCTCAGAAAAAACCTAATCAAAGAACCTAATATTTGGAATTTGGCTATAATTAATAATATTAATTTCAAAGCTTCTATATTTTCATATAGCAATATTTTTGATATTACTAAAGAAAGTTTTATACAACACTGCAAATAGTTTTTTAGTTTACTTTATCTATCTTTTTTGATTTATATGAAGACTACAAAGCTATCAATTAACTACTGTTTGGAAATCTTTAGCTATCAACAACCTTTTAGTAATATACAAAACTATTTTTAATAGAATATTAAAAACTTATATAAATGACTTTGATGTAAAAAATATACATTCAGAAATTATTAAACAAATACCTATTAGTGTAATATTTTACTACCAAACATCATAATATTAAAATCTAATAATTTATCTAATTGTAATAATAAAGTTTATATAGCATGTGAAATGTACTGTGATGATTTACTCTGTAGTAGTAACAACTATTTATATATTGTATATGACCAAGCAATTTTTAGAATATTAATTTTTTACAAAAAAACTTACAATAATGTTCAACTTTTTTAGGACAATGGCATATGTCTAAAGACATATGCTATACTATAATCACAATATTCTTCAATATAGAATATTTAACCTTGCAGTGACTTTTGGAGTATGATTTTTAGACAAGTTTAATAATGTAATAGATTATTAAACAACATATTGAGTTTTAGAGTTAATTTGAGTCACAGTTAAGATTTTGTTATATCAATATGCTAAAAATAAACAAATAGAGGATCTGTATATACTTTCTTTTAAACATACAAGTTTTGAAATAAAGTAACTTTTTTTGTTAAAAATAAGAACAAACAACAAAACAAAACTAGCTAAAGTATTTACTAAAACATGAACCCTTGCCCTTGTTTTAAGAAAAAGGTTTTTTACAGAATTTCAATATACAAAAAGCATAAAAACAACAAAAAAAATAGCATTAGCAAATAGCAGAAAAAAAGCAAAAAAAAACAAAAAAAATATGTCAAGTTCTTCAAGTTTAATGATTAGTAAAAAAGAGGTTACTAATCATAAGCAAAAAGAAAAGCAAGCACTAAAAGAAACCTTTAGTGAAAATTTAATAAGCTGAGACAAACAAGTAGAATTGAAAATAAAGAAAATAAATGCTATTTAAAACCAAAAAATAAACAAAACTAACATGTTTAAAGATACTATAAACATAACAATAAACAATATAACTAAGAAACAGGTAATATTAAACAACACAGAAAAAATCAAAGGCACAATATAATAGAAGCTAAATATAACAAAAAATGCACAAAGTAATAGCTTGTCAAATAAGGCACATAAAACTAACCTCTATGCTAACTTACAAAAAGATAGTAACAAACAAAAAGGCTTAAAAAAAATACTAAATAGTAGTTTAGTTTTTTTTCAAAACTAAGAAGAAGACAGTCCACTTACTTCTTTTTTATACTCAGAAGCCAAATCAGATCAAAAAATAAAAATGCCTTAATGATTAATATTCAAGGCATGCATAGCTTCTTTAATGAAATTATAGCCTTATTATTCAAAAACTTTAAAGAAGATATTATAGCTGCAAAATAATACTTTACAAAAAAAATATATATATATAAAAATTGTATTTAAAAACAAAGAAAAATTAAAACATTATATGCTCAAGTGAATTAATATTTTTGGCAGAACCTATTTTGGTTTCATTCATACAGATTTAATAAAATCTTTTATTTTAGTCAAGATTAGAAATATTCTACTAAGAAACAAAGAAGCAATATCAGATACTATAAAAGAAGCCTTTGAGTTTGTTAATAGAATCATTTTAATTAAGCCTTTATTAATTAAAGGAACATCATATTTTATAGACCAATAAATTATAATCTTTGAAAACTCAAATGATTCTAACTTAGAAAACAAAATTTTCTGTTTTATATATATGTAGAACAATAAAGTTACAACAGAATGAAAATCAGCATCCAAAATATGCTACTTTTGTGAAAAAGAAGGCTATGTCAAAAAAAAATATTAACAATTCCAAGATTTAGTAAACTTACAAATTAGCTATCAAAAATACAAAAAAATAAATACTCTTAGATGACTTTCAAGAGTCAAATAAGATCTTAGAAAATACTAAACAAAACAATAAAAAATCTTCATTACTAAAAAATCTAAAGCAACCAGAATTAGATAATATAAAAAATAATGCATATATAGTTTTAAAAGAAACTGATCCTAACTAACAACAGAACCTTTAGTCTTTAGTTCTAACAGAACTAGCTATAATTAATATTAGCTTAGATGATCAAATGCAAATGACAATCCAAGAAGATCTTTTATCAAGTATAAAAATACTGCCAAGAGATGAACTTGCCATTTATGGCTATAGAACATTACATCCATCTGCAAGTTGCATTTCCAAGGTAGCATCTTCTTTTGACAAAAATAAAGAAACAAATGGCTTTATTATAGTCACTAACAGGAAAACCAAAAAAGAAAATAGAATATTTAAAAAAGATAAAACAAAATTATCTTTTTATAAGAAAACTCATAGAGAAAAAAGTTATTTTCAATTTAAGAAATCCAATAACCTCTTATAATTATGCACCAAAAAGCTAAATTAAAAATAGTAACACTAAATATAAAAGAACTTAATAACAAAAGCAAACAACAAAATTCACTAACTCTTTTAAAATTATACAAATTAGATATAATAATACTTCAAGAAACTAATCTTAATAATGAAAAAACACAAGAATTTCTTAAATAACAATAGAGTTACAATTTGATTTAAACTAAGAAAACAGCAATTCTAGCAGAAAACAAAAATATTAAATTCAAAAACATTCAGATAAGCCATGAAAAAAGAATAATAACAACAGACTTTGTATTTAAAGGATATTTCTTTAAACTAATGAATGTCTATGCACTACTAAACATTAGTGACAGAATAATTTTTTTTAATAACTAGAAATCTCAAATCAAAAAAAATAGCATAAATATTATAGCAAATGACTTTAATGTTAATCTTAATCCTAAAGATAACAGAATTAGTCAAGCAACAGTTCAACATGACTTCACTAGGATTCAGCTCTCTGATTTAACAAAAGAATTTATTAATATAACAAAGATGTTAAGTACCAAGCCCTTTTTGACTTTTTTTTAGAAAACACAAAATAACCATTCAATAGCTACATGTTTAGACTACATCTTTATAAATAAAAATTATAATTATTTCATATCAGAAATTAGTATATACTTTAGTAATTTAGACTATTTTTTAGTAAGATGTATATTTGAATTTAAACAAGATTTTAAACAGTCTTTAGCCTAGAGGTTTAATAAAAAATCTTTTAAAAATGAATTACTAAAAAAGGAGGTTTTAGAAAAAATTCAGAATGCTAACTTAGCAAAAAACTGAAATCTATATAAAACATACATTCAATTAATTATTAGAGCCTTTCAAAAACCAAAAGCTTCTAAAAACAAAATAGCAAAACTAAACAAATATATTACAAAGTTAAGTAAGAAGCTTGCAATAAACTTCTTAAAAGAACATCTTAAAGAAAATATAGAAGAACTTAATCTTCAAATACAAAAGAAACTAACTAAGATGGCTGAATTATAGCTAATTCAGTCAAAGACACAATGGATTGAAAATGGTAAAAAGTCAACAAAATACTTTTTTTCAAGATACAAAGCAAGAAAATTACAAAGTGCTCAATTCAAAATTGAAATACCTAAAACTTAATGCTTAGAAAATAAAAATACAATTATATATATTAAAAACTAAATATATGAAAATCTATAAAGAAAAAAACATAGATCTTAAGGCAGCAGAAGAAATTACTAAAGATTTTTTACAAATACTACAAGACCAAAATGACAATTTAGTAAAAAAAATTTCACAGAAAGAAATAACCCACACAATACAAGACCTTTTTAATAACAAGTCATCTGATACTAATGAGCTGATTTATAAATTTTATAAGCTTATGTTATTAAAAATAGCATCAATTCTTGAAAAGGTGTTCAATCAAGTATTAGATACTGGCTGTTTATTTGTTTTATAGTGCAGAAACATAACTATATTAATTTCTAAAAAATCAGAAAACTTAAAAGATCTAAACAACTGGCACCCAATTTTATTAGTAAATTGTGATGCTAAAATTTTTATGAAAATCATAACAACTAGGCTTAATTAATTTGCAAGAAAATTATTTCTAATCACCAACAAGGATTTTTTCTAAAAAATTAATAACAGATATAACTATAAATATAATTATCATATTAAGAAACCAATCAGATAATTCTAAACAGTATTGGATGCTTTTGGTAGATCAGCAAAAAACATTCAACAGAGTAAACTATAACTTTCTGAATCTGGTTCTAAAAAAAATAAACTTCAATAAAAAAATAACTAACTTGGTAGCCAACCTCTTTTCAAATCAAATAACATATATTATAAAAAACAATGTTCTGTCTGAACTCTTTAGAGTAAAAAGAGAAGTACAACAAGAAGATTTACTTTTTCTAGAATGATATACAGAAGTCAAAAAAGAAATTAAAGAAAAAGAATGAGAAGAGGTACTAAGAGAACTAAAAACAGAAACAGCTCTAGGCATATTAGATATAAGTTATATTCTGATAAAACAAGCAGGAAAGAAAACACAAGAGGTATTTAGAAGCTTTGCAGACCTATGCTTAGAAGCAAGAAAGATATCAATCAAGTAGAAGATAGCACAAGTTTATCCAATATCCAAAAATGTTGAATGGAAATATAGCCTAAACAATATACGACCAATAGCACTAATAGAAACTTTTAGAAAAGTTGTAACAAAAGTAATATCAAAAAGGCTTGCCAAAGTTTTTATGAAAAGAAAAATACTGAAAGGACCCAATTACGTAGGACTTCTAGGTGACTCAACAGAACAGCCTGTACACATTCTTAATATGATAATGGAAGAAGCAAAAGAGAAGGGCAAAGAAGTATAAATACTCTTACAAGACATGAAAAATGCATTTAACTTAGTTTCACTAGAAAGCCTAGAACTAGCTTTGCGAAGAGTCAAAATACCTAAAAGAACAATAAAATATATCTTGAACTTGTTTGACAAGAAACAATTAAGAATTATCACAGCTTATGGCCTGACAGAAGAAATAACAGCAGGAGATAGCATAGATCAAGGTAAAGTGATATCCCTATTGATATGGCAACTTTTTTATAATCTACTGTTAAAGAGAATACAAGAAGATGAAGGTTTAGGGTATATAGTAAAACAACAAATCAAAGAAAATATGCAATACAGCAATATTACAAAATATCAACAAGTAGCAATCACATATACAGATAATACAACATGGATCGCAAATAGTAAAGAACAACTATTAGATATATTAAAGATAGTAGAAGATTTCTTTAAGATAAATAATATAGAAATAAACGGATTCAAATCAAAACTGTTAATAATGAATACAAAATTAAAGAAAGAGAAAAGAAAAGTATGGTTTGAAAAAAGCAAAATAATAGAAGAAACGAAGAATAAAATAGTTTGCTTATTGGGAATCTGGCTAAACAACAGAATGAGTGAAGTGTTAGTAAAGAGGAAAGCTAAAGGAATAATCAGCCAGACGATAAGAGATCTTAGATACAAAAAAATAACAACAAGTCAAATTGCATATATTAACAATATAGTAATAATACTAAAGTTAAGTTATATGTTACAATTAACAAAAATATCAAAAAGAAGTATAAATGAAATACATCAACTGATAATAAGTCTGGCAAAACAAAAAAGCAATATGCAAAGAATATTAGAAAACTGCATAATAGAACATAAAGATCTGGAAAGCTGTAAAACATTGCGACAAGAATTGGCAATGAAACAAATAAGTAGCTTACTAGCAAGACTAAATAGACAAGATAGTCTTGGACAATTAACAAAATTAAGAATAATGCAAGGTTGTCAAAAAGCAGGTCTTACAAAAGATATATGGAAAATAAAAAAGTTACTAGAAAATGTAGAAGGTTGGAAAAACAACTTAGCCTGTTCAATATTGTTAAAAGTGAGAAGACTTAGTATAAATATAAAAACAGAAGGTAATTTATAGACAATGCTGGGATATAGAACCAAAGTAAAAGAACTTATAGATATACAATTATAGAAAAGAAGTAGAGCCAGAATAAATGAAGCAGGCTTAATATATCTAAATTAGCTGCTTGACATAAAAAGAGTAAGACTAATAACATGGCAACAGCTAAAAGTTCACTAAGGCTTATTATATAAAGGAAAAAAAGCAGAATGGTTCAAAGTAATTAAATTAGAAGTGCTTAGCAGATCAGAAAGCAGAAAGATTAAAGAATGTTTTAGAACAAATGAATGAAATACCCAAGCAATGTGAATGAGATAGAAGTTTATCTTATAAAACAAAAGAAGGAAAGAATAGATAATGTATAAGATACAGAATCATTAACAGTTAGAAAAGATAGTTAAAAATAAAAAGAAGAAAATACTAATAGAACATTGGCAAATGCAAAGTAAAGAGAATGAACCAGCTATTGAAACTAATAGATATAGGGGTTGTACAGAAAATGACAAATAACTGGAAAATAGTTGCCAGCAATGGATAAAGATAAACAACAAAATAAACATAATTTCAGACACTTTAATAAAAAAAGGCAGCAACAAGATCAAAATAGCAATAGATCAAATAATAAAAGCAACAAAGATAAATAAACCAAAAATAGAAGAGCAGAAACTCGAAGAACTAAGAACAATAGAAGAGTTAGAAGTAGAAATAATCAAACAAGAAAATTTAAAAAAGAATGTTGTTTAAGAAATGATAGAAGTTCTAAAAAGAAATGTGATAAGAAATAAAAACAAATTTACAATATACACAGATGGTATAGCAAATATAAAGACTAAAGAAGACTTAAGAAGTAAAAGCAGTATGTGTATAGGATGAGTGCAAATTGATGAAACACAAGAATAGCCAGAAGAAGAGTTAGCAGTAAAACTAGAAGGATGGCAAACATTAACAATAGCAGAATTAGTAGTGATATGGACAGCAATTCTAATGATACTAAAAGAAAAACAACTAGAAATATATACAAATAGCAATGCTGCAATAAGAAACATTAGCAGAGAATTAGAACAAGTAAACAAAAACAAGATTCTTAAAAAAAAAAATGCAATATGGATAATGAAAATTAGAGATCTTATTAGAACAAAAAACATACAGATAGAGTTTTTTAAGGTTAAAAGTCATAGTAAAGATAGATGGAGTGACAAAGCAAATAGTCTAGTGAAAAAAAGTGCAACAAGTAAAAGGAAAATACAGGCTGAAGAAGTCAGTTGTGAAGAGATAAAGTACTACTTAGATTGGAAAAACAAATGTACTGATATACCAGCAAGATTGCTTTGCAAATTAATAACAAATACAAGATTAGGAGCAGAATGGAAGGAAACAAAAGCAATTAGAGAATTAGAACCAAAAACAGAAGTTATGGTTTATGATTGGACATAATTTTGAAGAAGACTAAAGACAACTAAAGGAGTATACTGCACAATAAGAAAAAGTAGTACCAGAAGAAGTGCATTTATAAAGTGTATAATAGAGAAGCTCTTAATACTAGAAGAGCTTAACAAGAGAAGATCTGATATATATACAACAATAGAGTGCCAAATGTGCTAAAACAAAACAAAAGAAACACAATCACATTTGGCAGCATATAAAGGACAAAGAAATTTTTGAAAAAGAATCCAAAAAGTAACAATCACAACAGCCTAGAAGGGGCTGAAAGAAGAAGAAAAAGTTCAGATCTTTTCATATGTGTTATACACAGTACTGTTTGGAAAAACAGAAGTAGAAGAAGTTAAAATGAGAGAAGCACTAATCAAAGGTCTTATTCCAAAAGAAACACAGAATAGAATGAGGCAGCTTCTAAGCACAAAATCAAGACAAAAGTTTATGAGCATAGTAGCAAGAACAGCCTAGGACACCTTTTATGAACAAGTATAAAGAATTTGTTGTAAAAAAATTAATAAATAGGATAAAAAAGAAAGAATAACAGGTAAAACAAAAAGAAGGAAAAAGAAAGAAAAAAAAGCACTAGAGAAAAAAAGAAAACCAAATCAACAAATAATAGAAGAAAAAAAAAAGAAGATGAAAGAAAAAAAAAACAAATCAGAAACGAAGCACAGAAGACAATTCTAGAGCTTGTTATGAAAGGAAGAAGGCCCTTCCATTATGAACTTTAAGTAGTCAGATGAGCACCTTACTTTTGCTTGAAGTAATGCAGCAGGTTGCATCTAGGTACCATTAGGGTGGCTGGGTGATGCTGGACTTAGTTTGTTAAGAATATTTATGTAATTGCAAATGTAATTTCAAAATCTTAATAAAGTACAGTCACCTACTATAAATATGTAGACACTTTTTGAAAATTTATTACTCAGGATCAGGTAAGTAAATATAGCACAAAATTTTTATCATATACTATAATGATCTTAAGGTAAGAAATACTAAATTTTTACACAATTTTGTTAAGTTGCGCAAAAGTTATGTAAGATGTTTGCCAAACTTCTAATTTGGGATTAAACTGAAAATCAATTTTTAGAATTTTTTCCTTTTAAAGAAAAATTCACAAAAAATTGAATTTTTTTTAAAAATGCTTTGAATTTTGCTTAAATAATGCATGACACCTAAGCATCATTACATAGTATAAAATAAGCATATTTGTATAACAGGATTAGCAAATCAAGGTCATCTTTTTTTTTGTTTCCACAAAAAATAGGTAGCAGCAAAGAGTTAACAGAACAGCAAAAAAGTGCAATAATTTACGACTACCAGTGAGGAGATTCTGTTTGTACAATCGCAGCTAGTGTTGGATGCAGCAAATCTGCCATATGGAATACTATAAGCAAGTTTTGTCAGTTGGGTGCTATTGAGGCACAAAAAATAAAAAAAGACCTGAACATCTCAAGACCCTCTCTTCCTTTGATCATGAAGGTCTAAAAAACTTTGTTACAAAAGGTAATTACCATCTCACTTTCACTCAAATTACCAACCACTTAAGCCAAAAAAAAAAAAAAAGTTTCTTGCAGTACTATATGTCGTGTTTTATATGATGAAAACTTACATTCATGTGTTGCCACCCCAAAGCTGTTGGTTACCCTAGAGAACAAACAAAGAGATACGAATAGGCTCTTGCATATGAAAATTGGTCAATTCAGCATTTCAAACATGTATTGTGGTCAGATGAAACCATGATTCATCTCTTTCAAGGTTAACCTGGTTATGTTTGGCAGAAGCCCCATGAAAAATGAGAAACTGATTGCCTTGGTAGTATTGTAGATCATGGTGTAGATCATATGTATTGGGGCTGCTTTTCCTGGCATGGGGTTAGGCCTATTGTTCTGCTAAAGTCCTTCATTATCAGTGTCTCACACATTGAAATTCTTCGAAGATATGCTCTTTCTGTCCTAAAAAATTTTCTGTTAAGAGATCATGGTTGTCCCATATTCTAACAAGATAATGCCAAGCTTCATTTTTCCAACTCTGCGAAAGAATTTATGAAAAAAAATAGGATTCGAGTAATTATGGATTGGCCCCCACAGAGCCCCAACTTTAATCCAATAGAAAATTTGTGGGCTAAGCTCAAAATGTCTTTGTGTCACAAGCCAAAGCCAGGTAATGTTAAAGAGCTAGATGCTCTTGTAAAAAAGATGTGGTGTGAAATAGCACCTGAGTATTATCATCGACTGGTTACTAGCATGCCCGATCGGGTTCTGTATTAAAGCTAGAGGGGGACCTATAAAATATTAAAATATAATTAGTTTTTTTTTTGGTTAAAAAAAATATAAAAAAAAAGGAAAAAAAAAACTAAATTTAGATTTTCAGTCAAATAAAAAAAACCAAGTTCGTAGTTTTTTTTGCTTAACTTTTGCACAACTTATCAAATTTGTATAAAAATTTAGTATTTCGTACCTTGAGATTGTTGTAGCATATGATAAAAATTTTGTGCTATATTTACTTACCCGATCCTGAGTAATAAATTTTCAAAAAGTGTTCACATATTTATGGTAGGTGACTGTACTAGCATGACTGCCTAAAGGAAAAAAAAAAAAAGATTTACTTTCTCTCTTATTATATATGTTTGTTTTTAAACTATTACTCATACAACTAGAAAAAACATTTAATAAATTTTTTTAAAAAACCAATTCTTTAAACTGTTAGCTTATACAGATAATTTAATATTAGAAATAAGCTTATTATTAGATTGAACAAGCATTATGCAGCTTTTTGAAACTTATAAAGCTATTTCTAATGCAAAGATTAACCAAAACAAAACCAAATTAGTGCTTTTAATAAGCACAGTTTACAGAATTAAGCTTGAAGATGAATTTTAATTTACTAAAACTACAAAACATAAGATATTAACAATTCTTAATTATGAAGTAAACACAAAAGGCATTTCAAAAAAAGATCTATAAACAATAACAATCACCAAGATAAAAAAGACATTAGAGAAACCATTTAACTAAAACCTTTTTTTTAGAGGAAAAATCCTTTTAGTCAAGGCACTTATACTTTTACAAATATGGTATACAGCGTATCTAATTTTACTAAATAAAAAACAGATTGCAAAAATTAATAGACTTATAATATTCTAAATTAAAGACAACTTCAGAATGCTGCCTAGATACTTATATTCTAACAATTACTTGAATGAAATTGTCTTCAAGCTTTAATAGTAGAAGATATGCTAGATGCTAGACTAATTTCAATATAGAAAAAACTTTTTACTAGTAATCTTATATAGGCTAAATATGAAAAAGAAAAAATTGCAGAAACTTTACTTGAAAAGAAGAACACATCAATAAATCAGATACTAAAAACAAATATAATTAGATCAAAAGCCTGACCAAAAGAATGAAAACTATATCTCTTGGTCTGAAAAAAAATCAAAAGCAAAGTTATTACAACAACAAACTGACTTTAAAAGCTTTTTTTTTTTTTTTTTTTTTTTTTTAACCTTAAGCAGTTACGCTGGTACTTTATTAAGATTCTTGAAACTATACAT
>CAJVQA010005727.1:0-15763 GCA_910591915.1 Cetraspora pellucida
AAAGCTGTTTAGAATTACAAGATGCTTCTTTGATAACATTGTTGAGAATGTGTATAGGAATAGCTGTACTATTGCCAAGTAGAGCTATATAGTTAAAGGTTAATAAAATTCTGTGATAAGTAAAGATGTAGTTAAGTCTATTGGTAAGAAGTTTGGTGTAAAGTTTTTTGACATGTTCAAGCAAACT
Organism: Cetraspora pellucida; assembly: GCA_910591915.1. Classification (NCBI taxonomy): domain Eukaryota; kingdom Fungi; phylum Glomeromycota; class Glomeromycetes; order Diversisporales; family Gigasporaceae; genus Cetraspora; species Cetraspora pellucida. The sequence goes on from CAJVQA010005727.1 coordinate 188, forward strand.
AATAGGTCTGATATTAGTTAGGTTGTCATCAAAAATAGGCTTTTTGAAAATAGGAAAAATTATTCCTTCTTTTCATTGGCTTGGAATTTGTCCAGATATAAGACAGTGGTTAAAGAAAGCTGTGATTGTATCAAGAAATAGTGTTCCAGCATGTTTGAGCATTTCATAACTAATGCCTAATGGTTCACATGCTTTATTGTTAGAAAGTTGGTTAATAACTTCAGAAACTTCTATTGAAGAGAATTCATTAAGTGTTGTTTGATACTATGTAGGATTAATATTAGGTTTAGGTTGGTATTCTTGTTGCCATATTGTATTAAATAATTGTGACAGAATATTTCTAGGAGCTGTCCAGTCATCAAAGTATTGTTGAATGTGCTATTTGATAAGGGTTGGTTCAGTAATAATGTTATTTTGTTCTTTGATATTTTCAAACCTAACAGGGTCTTTGTGTCAATTAAATATACTATTAATCATTGATATTGAACTGTTTTGAAGTTTACTACATCTTTTGTTTATGTTATCATTAATTTGTTCTCTTATATTTTTAATGTTTTCTAAGTTACGAGCATGATAAAGTGTTTTCCTTTCAGTGTTGATTGCAGTTATTCAGTTAGATAAAAGATTAGGATAATTACTAACTTTTTTATATATAAGTATTATATAGTAAACTAATTTAAATAGGTATTTTCTTTTTATTATAACTTTTTTTTTTACATAATAATCATAGTTGAAATTTTGCAAATTTATACACAAAGGTTATACCAAGGTACTTGCATAATAGCACAAAAAATACTTAATTATAATTGGTTAATTTAGAAATATATCAAAATATTTTAATATTTTAATTTTTTTTTAAAACAATTGATCAACTTTGAGATTTTTTTAAACAATATGTAATTAAAAATTAATCTAATTTTTTTTAATAAATATATTCTATAAATCTTCAAATATTAAATATATTTATTTAATTGCAAGTTAATATGTAAAATTTTGTGTAATTATATTTTAATTCAAATGTATCAAGTTGGTGTATTATGCTTAATAAGATGACCAATATATGTAAAATTGTTTTCTAGACAAGTTTACTTAAGGCACTAAAGTTAGTTATCTAATAAAATAACTAGTTATTAATAATTTTGTTACTGACAAATTTTTGTTATTTTTTGTATAAAAAGATTTATAGAAAGAATTCATAATTATTTTTTTAATATTTATTATTATTTTTTATTTATTTTTTTTTTTTGCCATATAAGCAGTTATGCTAGTACTTTATTAAGCTTTTGGAATTATATTTGTAACTACATAAATAATCCTAATATCTAAGTCTATTATCATCCGGTCACTTTGCTGGTACCTAAATGCAACTTGCCACATTACTTCGAGCAGAAGTAAGCTGCTTGTCTGATTACTTAAAGTCCATAATAGAAGGGTCTTCTCTCTTCTATGACAAGCTTCAACATTGTCTTCATTATTTCCTTTTTAACTTGCTTTCCTTTTTCTCTTATTTTTTCTTTTTTTCTTTCTGTTTTGTCTTGATTTACCTTTTTTCTTTTTCTTGGTTCCTTTAGCTTTCCACTTTCTTTCTTTTAATTTTATCTGTTATTCCAATTTTTCTCTTCTATTCGATAATTTTTTTACAACATATTCTCTATACTTGTTTGTAAAATGTATCTTAAGCTGTTATTGCTACTGTATTTGCAAATTGCTGTCTTGATTTTGAATTTAAGAGCTGTGCCAGTTTGTCTTGCATTTCTTTTGGGATTAGGCCTTTTATTAGTGCTTCTCTCATTTTGATTTTTTCTATTTCTGTTTTTTCAAAGAGCACTATATATAACATATATAGAGGAATCCAGGTTTTTTCTTTTTCTTTTAATTTCTTCTATGCTGTTGCAATAGTTACTTTTTGGATTCTCTTTCAGAGACTTCTTTGCCCTTTGCATACTACCAAATGTGCTTGCATTTCTTTTACTTTATCTTGGCATACTTGGCATTCCATTGTTGTGTATATATCTGGCCTTCTTCTGTTGTGTTCTTTCAGAGTTGAAAGCTTATCTATTATGCACTTAATAAATGTACTTCTTCTGGAGCTGCTTCTTCTTGTTGTGCAGTGTATTCCTTTAGTTAGTTTTAGCCTTTTCCAAAAATATGTCTAATCATATATCATGGTTTCTGTTTCTGGCTCTAAACCTTTAATTGCTCTTGTTTCTTTTTACTCTGCTCCTATTCTTGCATTCTCTACTAACTTGCATAGCAGTTTGGCTAGTATGTCAGTCCATTTGTTTTTCTACTCTAGGCAGTACTTTATTTCTTTATAACTAACTTTTTTAGTCTGTATTATTTTTCTACTCATTGTTTCTTTCTTTGCTAAACTATCGGCCTTATCATTCCATCTATCTTTACTATGACTTTTAACTTTAACTAAATCTATCTGAATGTTTTTCATTTTAACAAGGTCTTTAATCTTTATTATCTATATTGCATTCTTCTTTTTAATAATCTTGTTTCTGTCAGCTTGTTCTAGCTCCTACTAATGTTTCTTATTGCAGCATTACTATCAGTTTATATCTTAATTTGTTTCTTTTTTAGTATTGTTAAGATTGCTGCCCAGATTGCTACCAACTCTGCTACTGTCAATGTTTGCCATCCTTCAAGTTTAAATATTAATTCTTCTTCTGGCCATTCTTGTATTTCATTTGTTTAGACCCATCTTATATCTATACTGTTCTTAACTGTTAGCTTTTTACTGTCTTTTCTATTTATTGCATCAGTGTATATTGTATATTTGCTCTTGTTTCTTATAATATTTCTTTTTAAGACTTCTATTATTTCTTGGCTAATATTTTCTTCTAATTTTTGTTATTTAATAATTTCTATCTCTAGATCCTCTATCATTATAAGGCCTTTTAATTCATATTCACTTTTTTTGGATCTGCTTGTTTCTGTCTTGTTTGTTATTTGGTCTATCATTATCTTGATTTAATTGCTGCCTTTACTTATTAATCTATCTGGAATTATATAATACTTTTACTTAATCTTGTCCATTGTTGATAGTTGTTTTCTATCTGTTCTTCTTTCTTTATACATCTTTTACATCTTTTAATCTCAGTTACTACTTCATTCTCTTTGTATTTCATTTGCCAATGTTCAATTAAAACTTTTTTTTTTTTTTTTTAACTATTTTCCCAAATTGTCTGTAATCTTATATGTTATATATTATCTATTCTTTTCTTTTTTTATCTTCTGATAGCTGCTCCTATTTGACTTGCATTGTCTGAGTATTTTGTTTATTAGTCTTAAAGCATCTTTGTACTATTCTACTTTCTGGGCTATTGAGCACTTTTGATTCAATTGTCTTGAACTATTCTGCCTTTTTTCCTTTACTCGATTGGCCTTGATAGCTTTTTAGTTGCTGCTATGTAATTAGTTTTTCTTTTTTTGTATCAAGTAGTTGATTTAGATATATTGGACCAGCTTTATTTACTTTAACTGTCTCTTTTTTTACAATTGCACATCTACTAGTTTTTGTATTTTGGTATCATGCCTAGGCATTGTTCATAGTTCAGTTTCTGTTCTAATATTTATTTTTAGCTTTTTTGCTTTAAGTATTGCAAGGCATGCTAAGTAATTCTTCAAATATGTTTTAATTTCTAGCCACTCTTTTGTTTTTTATATATCTTTTGCTAAGCCTGCTCTTTAACAGCCTTGTGTTATTCTTAGTCTTGTTAATTGTCCAAGACTGTCTTGTCTATTCAGTCTTGCTACAAGGCTGCTCACTTGCTTTATAATTAACTTTTGTCACAATGTTCTACAGTTGCTGAGATCTTTGTACTCTATTATGCAGTTTTCTACTATTCTTTGTAGACTGCTTTTTTGTTTTCCAGGCTTATTATTGGTTAATGTATTTTATTTAGGCTTTTGTCTAACAGTTTCATTAGCTATAACATATAGCTTAGTTTAGATATTATACCAAAAACAAAGTATGAAATATGGAGTATATAGTTTTATAATAAGTTAAATGAAGTTTGCAATTCTGGGCATCTAATTGGGTGTTCCTGCTTTGTAACTTTGTAACTTTGTGTGTAATAATAATCATTACCTAAATTTACCATGCTAGATTATTCTTGTTATCTACCAGATGTATCAGGAACAAAGTGGTTTATAGGCATCTAAATAGTGTGTCTCTTTTTTATTCAATTGGTTATTATAATCTAGTGACTTTATCTTGTGATTTCTAGATTTTTACCTATAAACTTTTGTCTATTGACATATGAGAAAAAAAAAAATGCAAATATTAATTTCTCTATTTATTATTTTGGCTTTTAACCTCATTATACATTTATTAAATTATTCTTGATTTTACCTATTTTTGTTCACTATTCTGACTATATCATTATATGATATAAATTTTCTTCAAAATCTATTCATATTAGTGTAAAATTTCAGGCTTATTAATCTCATTTATTTTTACTTGTTTTGGATAAATTAGGCTTGTGGCTGTATTGGTTTATTCTGTTAAGTAGAAAATTTTCATATACAGTATCAAGTAGTTTAAACTGGTCTGCAAATTCTAGTAGATATTCACTATATTTAGCATACATGTATATCGATCTTTGTTATAATGACATGACAATAACAATAGTGTACAATTCAGTAATTATTGTCATTATGCATGATTGGACTAATATAGTAATTGTTTTGTACTTAATAAATAATTATCTGCTTTATTAATAAATTGCCTACTGATAAATTATATATATTGTAAAATTTTCTATTTTATGATTTATTCAATATAAATTTTATATGGTTTACAGGCATCTAAAATGATGTGTCTCTTTTTTATCCTATTGGTTGTTCTAATCTTGTGACTTCGTCTTGTAATTTCTAGATTTTTACTTATAAAACTTTTGGTCTATTAACACAAATTAGATGTTTGTGATCAGATAATTATTCTTTCTAGATTATTAAATAATGTTAATTTCTCTATTTGTTATCTTGGCTTTTAACCTCATCATACATTTATTAAATTGTTCTTGATTTTACTCATTTTTGTTTTCTGTTTTGACTATATCATTATATTATATAGAAGCAAAATAGTTAGTACTGAAATGTCTGCATAATTTCATATATTTTTAAAAAGTTAAATATGATGTTTAGTAACTTATACAAATGTTGTTTTAAAAAAAAAAGGCTTAGTCTCAATCTTATTAGATAAATTATAATAATTTTTAAGAAAAGATTAATTGCACTTGTGAATATAAAATACCTGAGTACTTAACAAATTAATTATAAAATTTGCTAACTAAAATATAATGGGATTAATATAATATAAATAATTTATTTTAAATACACCTATTAACAAATGTTTATTATATTTATCAGTTACATGAAATAATATAATAACAAAAGTAAATTATTCATTTTAAAAAAACTACATATATGCAAGAATGTTACATCTATATCATACTAATACTAATCTATCTGAATTGCATATAAAGTCTACCTAAATAACATAGTTAGTATTCAACCTACTGCATATATAATCTAATTTAAAGTTGAAATAAAACTTATAAAGTTAAACAAACAAAAGCATATCTGTAATCTGTGACAGGTTAAGCCACTAATTTCAATCACCATCTAATTATATTCCTAGAGCAAGACTTGATTGTCAGAAAGTATTAAAAAAAAATAACTTATAAATTTATCTTGATATTAATTAAACAAATATTTATATAAAAAATAAAAACCTTTTAAAATTAATTACTTTAAGCAAAGCAAATATTATGTTGTTTCTTTAACTATGCTATTATTAAACACATTCTTTCTTAAAAGATATCTTTTTTACTTAATTCTACCTCTTTCAAATAAAGATGATTCAAAGAGCTGAATTATTCTTTTTTCCATATTATTTATTCATGGACTCATATTTTCGAAGCACTTTTGATTAAACAGTCGCAACTAACATCATAAAAGACAATATTTGAGAGATTTTATTTTTGTTACATTACACTAATTTTTTAATTTATAATATGATTCGTAGTGTTGGTCTAATATTTTGGCTGTTTAAATTAATTGTTCTTATCCATTTTTTTAATTCCATTTTGTAAATTTTTTTTTAAAAAATATATCAAAATTTGTATAACCTTCACTTTATTAAAATATTGGTTCTCTTTTACAGCAAGTCTTATTAAAAGTCAATAGATTGTTTAAATTTTTAATTTGAGTACTTTACTTATGCTAGATAAAAAAAAATAATTTATAAAATAGCAAAAAAAATAAATACCCAAATATGATCAAATTATTTTTATATATTTAACTTTAATTTTATAATGATAAGTCTTTCAAATTACTAAATACAATTATGATTTAAGGTGGTGATTGAAATCAGTGGCTTAACCTGTCACAAATTATAGACATGCCAAACAAAAAACTTATGATAAAAGCAGTTTCATCTGCAACTCGATCTGAAAATCCACCTTTTGTTTCTGGTTTTGCATGATGATGTCATGCAGCTACTTATTACCATATTGTTTATATATGCAATCTGGCTTATTGTTATTTTTTTGTACTTTAAATCTCTTATAGTCTGGCTTACTATCCCTTTTGCCTTTTTCTTTACTTGCACTTCTTGCATTCTGCTGTTTAACTATATTTCCAATGAGTGAACTATTTTGTGTCTTGATTCTTCTATTATCTTGCTTTTCCTATATATTACTTCTCTTTCCTCTTTTTCAATTTTTGTATTCATTTATTAATTTTGACTTTGATTCATTTATTTCTATATCATTCATTTCGAAGAACTTTTCAGCTATTTCTAAGATCTCTAATAGTTGCTTTTTACTGTTTGCAATCCATGTTGTATCATCTGCATATACAATTGCTGCTTAATGATATCTTGTAATGTTGTTACATTGCATACCTATTTGTATTTGTTACTTGACTGTATATCCTAACTCTTTATCTTCTTGAATTCTTTCTAGTAATAGGTCATAAAAGAGACATCATATTAGTAGTGAGATTACCTCACCTTGGTCTATTTCATCTTCTGCTGTTAGTTCTTCTGTTAGGTCATACGCTGTAATTATTCTTAGTTGTCTCTTGTAAAAAAGTTTCAATATATAATTTAATTGTTTTCCTGAATATTTTAATTCTTTGCAATGCTAGTTTAAGGCTTTCAAAAGGAACTAAATCAAATGCCTTTTTCATATTCTGCAGCAGTATCCATATTTCTTTATCTTTTTCTTTTGCTTCCTCCATTATCATACTCAAAATCTGTATTAGTTGCTCTGTTGAGTTTTCTGAAAGACCTGCAAAGTTCAGTCCTTTAAGTATTTCTCTTTCTATAAATACTTTGGCAAGCCTTTTTATTATCATTTTTGTAACAACTTTTCTAAATGTCTTGATTAGTACTATTGGGCAGATGTTGTTTAAACTATATCTCTACTCTATATCCTTTGATATTGGATAAACTTGTGCTATTTTTTACTTTATTGGGATTTCTCCTATTTCTAAGTATAGGTCTGCAAAACTTCTGAAGATTTCTTGTGTTTTCATTCTTACTCTTTTGATTAGTATATAGCTTATACCTGAGATACCAGGGGCTGTTCCTGTCTTTAACTCTCTTAGTGTCTCTTTCCATTCTTTTTCTTTGATGTTTTCTTCAAGTTTTGCATACTATTTCTCTCTAATGCTTTCTCTTAGTTTGTATATCTCTTTCCACTTTTCTGTTATTGTTTCTAGTTTGGTGTTTCTTTTTCTAAACTGCAACTTATAATGTTCTGCTATATTTGTCTTAACCTCTTCTGGTTTCATTATTAGATATGTCTTCCCTTCTACTTATTTAATAAACCTATTGAGCAATATCTTTTTGTATGGTTTATTTAGAAGGCTAGCAAGCATTTTTCCTTGGTCTGTTTTGATCATTTCACATTATTTATCTATATTTTCTTCTATTTGTCTTTTTTGCATTTGTTCTTAGTTCTTTTTCTTCCTTTTTTATAAGATCTTCTGCCAAACCTTCATATCTTCTATTCAGGCATGTGACTAGTGCCTTTGTAGTTTTAGCAATTTTGCTTCTGCTTTGTTGCCTAGTGCTTTTAATTGTTTATTTGTTTCAATTCTTTCTTCTTTAATTACTTTTTGGTTTTTCCTTATCTTTGCATATTTAATTAATCTTTGCAGCTTTACGATATCTTTTTCTTGTTATTGTGCTTTTCGACTAATTCTTCTATTTGCCAATGTATCATATATTTTTTTCTTGGGTATATGCTTATTTGCTGCTATGATAATTGCTTCTTTTATTGTATTCTGTATACTGTTTATCTTGTTTAACTGTTCTTTTTTATCTTGCACTTCTGTTTGAATATCTTTTAAGCTTTTTTTGTTACTAATTGCCTTTGTAGTTCTTGTGCATAGTTTTCCCAATCCTCTGGCTTTGCCTAATTATATAATTATAATGTTTTTGATTGTCTTTTCTTTTTAATTTTTGCTTTACTGTTTTTCTTCATTATGTGTTTGATCCATATTTTGCAGTTATTATTTTATAATCACTTTCTGTAATTTTTTTTGTTTTCTTAATGTTTGCTTTTTGCAAACCCAAAACTAGTTCTTCTGACACCCAAATATAGTTAATTCTTGTTGCAGCTTCCTTGTTTGACCATGTATACTCTTGACTTATTGGATGCATATTCCTATATGTGTCTATAAAGCTTTGCTTTCTCATCTAATTAAAAATCAGTAGTCTTTTAAAATTTGCTAATTGTGAGTATTGTTTGTCTATTACATTGTCCACTGTATGATTAAAGTTACCCATAATTACAAATTGTGTTTGTCTTTTCTGTTTGGTAACCCTTTTTACAATTTTTTGCTAGATGGTTCTCCCCATCATCTTGTTGCTTGGTGGTATATAAATTCCTATTACTACTAACTCCAATTGCTTGAAGTATAATGTGATCTCTATTATATATTTATTTATTCTTTTAACAGCACCTACATGCTTTTTCCATTGTTCTTCTATTAGAATTCCTACTCCTGATCCTTTTTTCTTATCTTCTGCTGCATTTGTCTAATATTCTATATATTTTTTGTTTGTTGCATATGTTAAAAATCTTCTTTCTCTTTTAGTAATATTTGTTTCTGTGATTCCTAATATTGCAATTTCTTCTTCTTCTGTTCAGTCTAATAAGTTTTCAAGTTTTCAACCTTTGGTCTTCAAGCTATTGATATTATAACATGCTATTTTGATTTCTTTTCTTTCTTGTTTTCATTTTTCTTTCAGTTGTTTTTGTTTTGCTTCTGTATTGTTAGTCTTTTTGTCATTTTTTTTTTCTTAGATAAGAAGATGTTTCTTGTTCTTTTCCTTTAAACATTTTTCTTTCTTCTTGTAAAAAGGCTTCAGTCTCCTCATCTGTATTCTTAAAATTAACTAAGGCATCTTAGGAGCGATCTGCTAAATCTCCTTTCACTCTCAGCTGCATTTTTTTTATTTTATCTAGTCTCTCTAATATTTGACACAAGACATTTTCTACTGATAATGTTCTTTCTTGATTTAGTATATTTGTTTTGGCTTTCTTCTTTTTTGTTATTGCTGCTTCTTTTTTTATATTTGTGTTTTTATCCTCTAACTATGTTTCTATATCATGTAATTGAGGGTTGCTTTCCATTTCTCTATATCTTTTGATTGGCATTTCATGTTTTGTGTTTCTGACTCCCAATGCTTCTTGTCTTTTGTATTTCGGCTGCCTTTTATTGCTTGACCTTGATCTTTCTTGTCTTCTGCCTTTTGATTCTTCTCTCTTATAGATTTTTCTTCTTTTAGGATTTTTTTAACTTACTTGATAGTTGTTATAACATATTGGTGTTGTTTGAGCTATCTCTGCTTCTTGCACATTTGCAAAGGTGATTATTGCAAATTTTTTTTGGTTCACATTTCTATTAAATAATATGTATACCACCTTTGCTTCCTTATTTCTTAGACATCTTAATAAAAGCACTTCTGATGCTCCTTTAGGAATGTCTAGTAATATTACTATAAACTAACTTTGTTTTTCTCTTTGCATATAGTCTTCATTTCCTTTCATTATTCTTGCTAATTTATTGTTGCCAAGAGGTAATGCCCATATGTTGTCTTTTTCTTCCCCATAATCTCTGCTATAACTGCTAGTGCTTTGTATTGTGATCTTTTGATTTGTATTACATGCATATTCCTCATATTTCTGCATATTTATTTCAGTTCTTTTTCATTATTATCTAATAGTAAGTTTTAAATTATTAAGAATTTTGTTGTTTTTACTTCTTCTAGTCTTTCTGTTTGTTGTTTTTCTGCTTCTGTTTTAGCCTCATCTTGCTTTTTTATTTTGCTTTATTGCATTTCTCTTTGTTTGGGTTCTTTCTATTTTGGGTCTTTAAATTTTTCTCTTTGCTGTTTATCCTTTACTCTACACTTGTTCATTGCTTCATCTTGCTCTTTTTTACTCTCTATTTGGTTTTGTATTTTGACTAGAATCAAATTAAACCACCCTTTACTTTTTCACTTTATTCGATTTATTGCTTCTTCTCTTTCTTTTTTGCAATCAAATGATACTTCAATCTAACTATTGCCTTTTATAAAGACTTCTTTAATTTTTGTGATATGTCTATTTGCATTAAGTATCTATTTTACCATGTCTGTTCTTTCTGGCTTTGTTCCACTTAGAACATTATAGACAGGAATTCTCACTATTACTGATGTTTCATTGTTGCATAGTCTATTGTCTGGTGCCCAGATGCTTTGCTTTAATAATACTTTTATTGTATCTCTTTGCAGTATCATTAATTCTTCTTCTTTGTTTTCCTTCTTTTCTTTTGCTTCTACTAGACTTGAAATGTGTTGTAGAGTCTTTTCATCTCCTTTCGCTTCTTTTACATCTTGTTCCTATACTGTATATCTTTGTTTTTTATCTATTACTATCTGTTTCTTACCTGTTTTATATTTTTTGAGTTCTTTTTCATATTTTTCTCTTTCTTCATTTTTTTTTGTTTCGACTATTTCTTTTGTCTAGATTGCATTTTTTGTATTTTTTTCTCTCTGCTGTTGTGAGTTATCCTTTATTTTAAAGCTAAAATCTATCAATTTACTTCTTTTGTCCATCCATGTGATAGCTTCACTTAATGCTCTTACTGCTGCTATATCTGCTACATCTGCTGCAAACAGTAATGCTATATATCTGTCTATTCTTGTTTTCATAATATCTGTTGTTTCTAGTATTTTGACTAGCTCTGCATTACCAACTCTTTGTAAGCTTTGTGCTGTTGATCTTTCTAACATCTTTTAGAATAGGCTCCTAGGTCTTACTTCATATGTATTTCCTTCCATACTACTTGTTGTCATTTTATTCATTAATTGGTTTAATATAGCTGTCTCTATATTACATGCTTGCTCTGATAGACTATTTCCATATACATGCTTGTTTGTTTATCTTACTTGTTTTGTTGTATTTTCTGTGTAACTTAATTGATCTGTGCAACAGGGTTACAAGGATTTCCTAAAATTTACAAAAAATTTTTGTTTTTGTTAAAAAACCTTTTTATTTTTTCAAGCTCTGCTACTTCTAAGCTTTCTTATTTGTATTTTGTTCTTTAGCTAGGTGTAACTTTTGTGGCTCTTTCTTTTTTACTAAGGGTCTCAGTATTGCTTCTTAGTGTGTTTTGTGATATTTTTTACAATTTGCTTTTCACCAATTTTTGATTGAGAGATCTATAGAGGAAAGTGTTCATTTAAATAATGTAATACTTATTATTATTATTGTTATTATTATTATTATATTTAACTTATTAATAATTATGTAATACCAATATTTAATAATATTGTATTTAAATTAATACAAAATCTAGAGTTTTTAATATTATTATTATATATTAATAAATATAAAACCTATTAAGAACATAATTGATTAGCTAGAAAACTGACATGCAATAATTGTAAATTGTTATATTATATTGATTAAAATTATTATAGCTATTAATTATCTTCCAAATTTTAATTTATTTAAATAAAAAATAATAAAAATATATAACTTGTAATCTTAAGAATTTGTAATTTATTATATTTTTTTTATTTTTTTTTGTCTTAAGCAGTTACACTAGTACTTTATTAAGATTTTTGAAACTAAATATATATATAATTATATAGAATTTCCCAATATCTAAGTCTAGTATCACTTGGTTACTCTAATGGTACCTACTGTAAGTGCAAACTGCTGCACTATCTTAGTTAGAAATAGACTGCTCATCTAACTACTTAAAGCTATACCAAAAAAGTCTTCTCCTTTCTGTGACAAGCATATTAATTGTTTTTCAAGCTTCTTTTTTTCTTCAATTTGTTTTTTCTATTTCTTTCTTCTTCTTTTTCTCCTTTTCTTTTCCTTTTCTTTTTATTCTTTTTTCCTTTCTTTTTACTACATTTTCTCATACCTAAATACCTTTTTTTATTTTACTTGTTATATTAACTTCTTTTTTTTTACTTTTGTATTTTTTCACATCAGACTTATTATATTTGGTCATAAAAGGTGTTCTATACTGTTCTTGTTACTATATCAAGACATTTCTTTATTGCTTGCTTACTTAGCAACTTATCAAGTCTTTTTTTTGTTTCTATTGTTGTTAACCTTTTTATTAACATCTTTTTATTTAGAACTTCTTCTGCTTCTGTTTCTCTAAACAGTGCTTTGTATAATATTTGTACTAGAATTCTGGTTTTTTTCTTTTCTTTAAGCCTATTCTATGCTGTTGCTGTTAAAACTTTTTGTATTCATTTCTATATATTTTTTTGTTCATTACAGCTTGTTAGGTGTTCTTAAGTTTCATTTTCACCATTTTAACAGACTTGGCATTCTGTTATTGTATATATCTCTGGTCTTTTTTTATTTAGCTCTATTAGTGTAAATAGACTGTTTATTATATACTTAATTACTATAGCTTTTCTTATATTTAGTTTTCTTAAGGTACAATGTACTCCTTTTGTTCTATTCATCTCTTTCTAAAAGCTTGACCAGTTGTAACATGTATATTCAGTTTCTGGCTTCAGAGTTCTGATTGAGTTTATATCTTTTTAATTGGCTCCTATTCTGGCATTCGCAATTATTTTGCAAAGAAGTCTTGCAGGTATATCTATTCTTTTCTTTTTCTACTCTAGTTGGTATTCTATTTCTTCACATCTAAGTTTTTCTATCTGAACTACTTTTTTGCAGTTGGCTCTCTTTTTTGCTAAAAAATCTGCTCTGTCATTCCATCTGTCTTCACTGTAGCTTTTGACTTTGATTAATTCTATGTTGACATTTTTCTTTTTAACTAGCTCTGTAATATTTAATATTCATATTGCATTTTTCTTTTTTAGAATTTTCTTATCCCTTGTGCTTTGTATTGCATTACTAATGTTTTTTATTGCTATAATGCTATTTGTATAAATTTTTATGTTTTTTCCTTCAGGTACTGTTAGAATTGCTGCCCATATTGCTACCAACTTTGCTAGTATTGCTGATAACCATCCTTCTAGGCCTAGTGCTACTTCTTCTTCTGACCAATTGACTTCTTCTCCTACTTGCACCTATCCAATACTCATTCTTTCTATATTGTTCTTTCTACCTTTTTTGTATAATGCACCATCTGTATAAAAAATATATCTTTCTTTGTTTTTTTCTTTATTTCTTGTTAAGATCTTTATTAGCTGTTCTATGAGTATATTGTCTAATCCTTGCTTTCTTATTATTTCTATTTCTAATTCTTCTACTTGTTTGAGTCTGACTAAATCTTCTTCCTCATTTCTTCATTCTTCTATTGTTCTGTTTTCTTTTAGCTAGTCTATTGTTGCATTGATTCTGTTATTATTTTTTTCTATTATTGATTCTGGAATGGCTTTTGTGTTGTGATCTTAGTTGAATTCACTTTTCACATCTTTCTATCATCTGTATATGTATTTATGCAGCCTTTGCATTTGCTTATTTTTGTCGATGTTTTCCTATTTTCTTTGTGCATTAACCAATATTTAATTAAAATCTCTTTATCTTTTTTCACCTAGTTGTTAATTATTCTTTGGCTCATAAATAACCCGTTCTTTTCTTCTTTTATCTTCTGACATTTTTGTCCATATGATTTTCAGTGCTTGTGTATTATAATTGTTCAATTTGTATTGATCATATACTTTTCTGTTTGCTTGTGTTATTAATATCTTTTTCTCAATTTTACTGAACCACTTTGACTTTCTTTCTTTACATGACCTTTCTTAAAGACTTTTAAGTTGTCTTCATATAATTAGTTTTTTGCCTCTTGTATCTATTAGCTAGTTCAAATATATTAGTCCCCAACTATTTATTTTGGTACTGTTTGCTTTTCATGTTTTTATTTCTATTATATCTCTTATCTTGTTTCCATGTTTATACACCTTTCATAAGCATTCTCTTTCTCTAATGCCTATATCTATATCTTTTGCTTTGGCTATTGTTCAACATGTTAGATTGTTTTCCAATGTTTTTTCTTTTCTGATACTGTTTCTATATCCTATATATCTTCTGTTAAGCCTGCCACTTGGCAACTTTGAGTTATTCTAAGCCTTGTTAGTTTATCTAAGTTATCTTTTTTGTTCAGTTTTGCAAAGATGCTGCTAATTTGTTTTGCTGTTATCTCTTGTTCTAATGTTTTGCAATTGCCAAGGTCTTTGTGTTCTATTATGCAATTATTTGCTATATATATCATATTGCATTTGTGTTTTGCCAAGCATATTAGAGGTTGATGTATTTTGTTAATTATTATTTTTGTTAATTGTAGTAAACACCCCAGTTTTGGAATAATTACTATATTGTTTATATATGCAATTTGGCTCATTGTCATTTTTTTGTATCTAAGGTCTTTGACTGTTTGACTAACTATTCTTTTTGCTTTTTTTCCTACCAATGACTCCTTCATTCTATTATTTAGCCAAATACCAAATGATCTTACTATTTTATTTTTTGGTTCTTCTTTTATTCTGCTTTGCCCAAAAAGGTTCTCTCTTTTCTCTTCTTTAAGTTTAGTGTTCATTATTATAAGTTTTAATTTAGATTCATTTATTTAAATATCATTGGCTTTGAAAATTTTTTCTGTAATTTCTAAAATTCTTAGTAGATGCTCTTTGCTATTTGCAATCCATGTAATATTATCTGCATATGCTATTGCAGCTTGTCTGTAGCTTGTAATAGTATTGCTATGTGTTCTTTCTTCTATTTTCTGTTCTATCATATAGCCAAGTATTTTATCTTCTTGAATTCTTTCCAATAGTAGGTTACAGAAAGGCCATCATATTAAAAGTGAGTTTACTTCATCTTGATTTATTTCATCCTCTGCTATTATTTCTTCTGTTAGGTTATATGCTATAATAACTTTTAATTGTCTTTTAGAAAAGAGATTCAATATATATTTAATTGTTTTTGTGGTATTTTAATTTTTTTAAATGCCAGCTCTAGGCTCTCTAATAAACTAAGTCAAATGCTTTTTTTTTTTAATATTAATGGTGAGGCCATGCCTCTATCTTTATTGAATATTTATTTGAAATTTTTACATAAAGTA
>CAJVQA010005728.1:0-15763 GCA_910591915.1 Cetraspora pellucida
AGAAAGACCTGCTCTACAAACTTTTCTTATAAATTAATATTAGTTTACTTAATATAATTTTTTATAAAATTAAATATTAAAAAATTTTATCATTGAGTTTATATATAATTTCAATATATTACCCTCTATCTTTAAACTTTAATTTTTATATATGGGTGGGTACACAGCAAAACCATACTTAGAATATATGTATTATATATACTCTAAGTATGGTTTTGCTATGTATTCATCTATATAGTTTTTATTTTATTTTTATTTTTTTTATAACAAACATACTAGTATTTTATTAAGATTTTGAAATTACATTTGTAACTACATAAATATTTTTAATATTTAAGTTTAGTATTATCCAACCACCTTAATGATACCTAACTGCAATTTGTTATATTACTTTAAACAGAAGTAATCTGCTTGTTCAATTACTTAAAGTCTATAATAAAAAGGTCTTCTTTCTTTTATAACAAGCTTTAATATTGCCTTTGATATTTTTTTTTTCAACTTGCTTTTTTTTTCCTTCTATTCTTTACTAATTTGTCTTTTTTTTTACTTAGTTTTTTTATTTTTTTTTATTTTTATTTTTTATTTTACTTATTATTTTAATTTTTTTCTTCTATTTTTTAATTTTTTCATATTGTATTCTTTATACTTATTCATAAAATATATTTTAGACCATTATTGCTACTATATTCACAAACTGCTATTTTGATTTCATGTTCAAAAGCTGCATTAATCTGTCTTGCATTTTTTTGAAATTAGGTCTTTAATTAGTGTTTTTTTTATTTTTATTTTCTTTAACTCTGTTTTTTCAAAAAGTATTATATATAATATATATAAAAAATATAAATTTTTTTTTCTTTTAGTTCCTTTCATGCTGTTATAATTATCACTTTTTGAATTCTTTTTCAAAAGTTTCTTTGTTCTTTGTATAATACCAAATGTGTCTATATTTCTTTAATTTTATTTTGGCATACTTGGCATTCTGTTGTTGTGTATATATCTAGTCTTTTTTTATTAAGTTCTTTTAAAGTTGGAAGTTTATCTATTATGTATAAATGCACTTTTTTTGAAGCTGCTTCTTCTTGTTGTACAGTATATTTCTTTAGTTATCTTTAGTCTTTTTTAAAAATAAGTCCAATTATAAATTGTAATCTCTGCATCTAGTTTTAAGTCTTTAATTGCTCTTATTTTTTTTTATTCTGCTTCTAGTCTTGCATTTATTACTAACTTACAAAGCAGTCTTACTAGTATGTTAGTTTATCTGTTTTCTCATTCTAGACAGTATTCTATTTCTTTATAACTAACTTCTTCAGTCTGTATTTTTTTCTTGTTTGTTATTTCTTTTTTTGTTTAAAGTATCAGCTTTATCATTCTATTTATTGTTACTATGTCTTTTCATTTTAACTAATTTTATCTGAATGTTTTTTGTCTTAACAAGGTCTTTAATCTTTATTATTCATATTGCATTCTTTTTTTTAATAATCTTAATTCAGTTTGCTTGTTCTAAACTTCTACTAATGTTTCTTATTGTAATATTACTATTTATATATATTTCTATTTATTTTTCTTTTGATATTATTAAAATTGCTGTTCAGATTACTACCAACTCTGCTATTATTGATATCTGCCTTCTTTCTAGTCTAAGTATTACCTTTTTTTTGGTTATTTTTGTATTTTATTTGTTTGAACTTATTCTATATCTATATTATTTTTAGATACTAATTTTTTACTAGCTTTCATATTAGCTACTTTATCTATGTATATTGTATATTTGGTTTTGTTTCTTATTATATTTTTTCTTAAGACTTTTATTATTTCTTAACTAATATTTTTTTTAGTTTTTGCTATTTAATAATCTTTATCTCTAGCTTTTCTATTATTATAAGTTCTTTAAGCATTTGCTTTTTAATTTTTGATTTGTCTATTTTTGTCTTCTCTGTTATTTAATCTATTACTATTTTAATTTAATTACTGCTCTTCTTTATTAATATATTTGAAATTATGTTAATACTTTTGTTTACTCTTATTTATTGTTAGCAACTATTTTCTATCTATTCTTTTTTTTTTATACATCTTTGCATTTATTGATTTTGGTTACTAATTTATCTTCTTTGTTTTATATTTGCTAATGTTCAATTAATATTTTTTTCATTTTCTTTTTAACTACTTTTTCTAGCTGTCTATAATTTTATATATTATATATTATTTATTCTTTTCTTTTTTTATCTTCTAATATATATTTCTATTTAATTTGCATTGTCTAAATATTTTGCTTACTTATTCTAAATTGTCTTTGTATTTTTTTGCTTTTTGGGCTACTAAGCATTTTTATTTGATTGCTTTAAACATTTTATTTTTTTTCTTTTACTTGATTAATCTTGATAATTTTTTAGTTGCTGTTATGTAATTAGCTTTTTTCTTCTTATATTAAGCAACTGATTTAGATATATTAGGTCTGTTTCATTTATTCTAATTTTTTCTTTCTTCCACAAATATGCATCTACAAGCTTTCATATTTTAATATTATATCTAAATATTATTTATAATTTACTTTTTGTTCTTATATTTATTTTTAATTTTTTTGCTTTGAGTATTATTAGACATGCTAAGTTATTCTTTAAACATGTTTTAATTTCTGACAACTCTTTTGTTTTCTATATATCTTCTGCTAAATCTGCTCTTTAAGATTCTTGTATTATTCTTAAGTTTGTTAATTGTTTAAAACTGTTTTGTCTGTTTAGTCTTACTAAAAAACTACCCACTTGCTTTATAATTAATTTTTGTCATAATGTTTTACAGTTGTCAAGATTTTTGTATTCTATTATACAGTTTTTTATTGTTCTTTACAAGTTGCTTTTTAATTTTATTAAGCTTATTATTGGTTAATGTATTTCATTTAAATTTCTGTTTAATATATAGCTTAATTTAAGTATTATTACTATATTGTTTATATATGCAATCTGACTTATTGTTATTTTTTTGTACTTTAGATCTTTTATAGTTTGGCTTATTATCCTTTTTGCATTCTTTTTTTATTTATATTTCTTATATTTTATTATTTAATTATATTTCTAATAAGCAAACTATTTTATATCTTAGTTCTTTTATTATTCTACTTTTTTTATATATTACTGCTCTTTTTTTTTTCTAATTTTTGTGTTCATTATTATTAGTTTTAATTTGGACTAATTTATTTTTATATTATTCATTTTGAAAAACTCTTCAGCTATATCTAAGAATTTTAGTAGTTGTTTTTTGCTAGTTGCAATTTATGTTGTATTATTTGCATATACAATTGTTTTTTGATAATATCTTGTAATATTGTTGCATTGTATATCTATTTAATCTTGCTGCTTAATTATATACTTTAAGCTTTCATTTTTTCAAATCTTTTTTAGTAGTGAATTATAGAAAAAATGTCATATTAATAATAAAATTACTTTTTTTTGGTCTATTTTATTTTTTGTTATTATTTCTTTTGTTAAATTATAGATTGTAATTATCCTCAGTTGTCTCTTATAAAAAAGGTTTAATATGTATTTAATTGTTCTTTTAGATATTTTAACCTTTTGCAATGCTAACTCAAGACTTTTAAGAGAAACTAAATTAAATGCCTTTTTTATATTCTGTAACAGTATCTATATTTTTTTGTCTTTTTTTTTTGTTTTTTCTATTATTATGTTTAGAATTTGTATTGGTTGCTCTGTTGAGTTCTTTGAAAGATCTGTAAAGTTCAGTTCTCTAAGTATTTTTTTTTCTATAAATATTTTAGCAAGCCTTTTTGTTACTGTTTTTGTTATAACTTTTTTAAATGTTTTAATTAATGCTATTAAGTGAATGTTATTTAATCTATATTCCTACTTTACATCTTTTAGTATTAGATAAACTTGTGCTATTTTTTATTTTACTGAAATTTCTTCTGTTTTTAAATATAGATTTGTGAAACTTCTAAAAACTTGTATTTTTTTTTTTTTGCTTTTTTAATTAGTATATAACTTATATCTAATATACTTGAAGCTATTTCTGTTTTTAACTTTTTTAGTATCTTTTTCTATTCTTTCTTATTAATTTTTTCTTTGACTTATGCATACTAGTTCTTTTTTATAGCTTATATATTTCTTTTTACTTCTTTGGCATTATTTCTAGTTTAGTGTTTTTTTTTCTAAATTACATTTTGTAATATTCTACTATATCTGCTTTAACCTCTTCTGGCTTCATTATAAGATGTATCTTTTCTTCTATTTGTTTGATAAGTCTATCAAGTATTATTTCTTATATAGTCTATTTAGAAGATTAGCTATTATTTTTTCTTAGTTTGTTTTAATCATTTACATATTTTGTCTATATTTTCTTCTATTTGTTTTCTTTATACATGTTTTTATTTCTTCTTTTTTTTTCTTATAACAGCTTCTGCCATTTTTTTATATCTTCTATTTAAGCATTTGACTATTGTCTTTGTAATTTTGGCAGTCTTGCATCTAATTTCTTGCTTAGTGCTTTTATTTATTTATTTGTCTTACTTTTTTCTTCTTCTGTTACTTTTTAGTTCTTTTATATCTTCATATATTTAATTAATCTTTGGAGTTTTATAATATCTTTTTTTTTGTTATTATTCTTTTTAACTTTTTTATTTGCTATTTTACTGTATTATATATTCTTTTTTGAATATATGCTTATTTGTTATTATAATAATTATTTCTTCTATTGTATTCTATATACAATTTATCTTACTTATACATTCTTTCTTATCTTGCTTTTTTTTGAATATTTTTTAAACTTTTTTATTTCTAATTGATTTTGCAGCTTTTATATATAGTTTTCTTGGTTTTTTAATTTTGTTTGATTATATAAATATAAAGTTCTTGATTGTCTTTTTCTTTTAAACTCAGTTTTATTATTTTTTTATCATGTGTTTAATTCATATTTCTGCTAATATTATTTTATAATTACTTTCTGTAATTTCTTTTACTTTCTCAATATTTATCTTTTGTAGATCTAAAGCCAGTTCTTCTAATATATATATAATCAATTCTTATTGCTACTACTTTACTTAATTATGTATATTTTTGGTTTGTTAGATACATATCTCTATATAAGTTTATAAAGTCTTGTTTTTTTATCTATTTAATTATTAGTAATCTTTTGAAATTTGCTAACTATAAATGTTGTCTTTTTAGTATATTGTTTGCTATATGATTAAAGTTACTCATAATCATAACTTATATTTGTTTTTTCTTTTTAGCAACTATTTTTACAATTTTTTTCTAAATGTTTCTTTTTATAGTCTTGTTATTTGACAGTATATAGACTTTTATTACTATTAATTCCAATTGTTTAAAGTAAAGTGTAATCTTTATTATGTATTTACTTATCTTTTTAACTATATCTATATGTTTTTCTTATTGTTTTTCTATCAAAATTCTTATGTCTAATACTTTTTCTTATTTTTTGTTGCATTTGTTCAATACATCACCAAAATTTTAAAAGTACTATATATTAATAATAATATTCATATTATTATCAAATATAGCATCTTTGTAGGATATTATTATAAGTGATTATTAACAATATATAACAAAATTTTGTTAAATTTATTTAATTTTTTGCATTAATTTTTTTGATAACTACTAATTTAAATTAGCTTAAATTTTTACTATAGATAGTATATATATTCAATTATCTTATACTAAAATTTTATCTAATTTAGATTAATAGTTTACAAGAAATTATCTATAAATAATAGTTAATTTTTTATAAAAAATTAATTATTATTTATAAGTAATTTCTTATAAACTTTTAATCTAAATTAGATAAAATTTTAGTATAAAATAGTTGAACATATATACTGTTTGCAATAAAAATTTAAGCTAATTTGGATTAGTAGTTATCAAGAAAATTAAAATTAAACTTTGAAAAAATTTGATAAATTTTATAAAAATTGTTATTAATTAATAATAATAATAATCATTCAATATTGTTATATATCAAAAATTGTTATTTATCATTAATAATATATATAAATATATAGCATTTAATTGATATATATTAATTATTTTTAATTGATATATGGGGTGTTCCATATTAAGTATAGGGGTGACATAGATCATTTGTCATATGATTTTCCTAGCAAATAAAATTTTATATATAAAAAAAATATTACTAATAAAACTTTTCAGTATTATATTCAATTGTTACCAAAATTTAATAGTATATAAATCTATATCTTCTAATTATTTTGATAAAATTTTATAATTTATTTTATTTTAAAAAAAAATACATTATATATTACTAAGTTTGCCTGGGTCAGCTTATAAGTTTCTTAGGTTACACAAAATTTATATAGAAAATTCGTATAACATAATCAATATTTTATATGTAAATTATATGATATCATATGATTTGCTATAAAATTATTAATAAAAATGATCTATGTTACCTCTATCCTTAAAAAGACCATTTTTATATATAAACATTTTAAGCAAATTAGGTTTAAAAGTTGCAGATCATCATGTAATTAGCCAAAATTCTGATCTAAAATTAGTTATTAAGAGTTTTAAAAATATAAACAAAAGAAACCATTAATATTACATATTAATTCTTTATATAATATAGTTAATCAATAATAAAATTATTTATTTTGAGTTTATTCTAAAATGTATATTATAGATATAATCTCTTACTTTGTCATTCACAAGGATGATCAGTTAAACTGAAATTATTTATTGTCTGAAGGACATTACTGTTGAGGCATAGAGCACCTGATGTCTGTTTGTGTATACACAAATTACGGATTTTGATTGGCTAGATCAGGTGTAATGTAAAAAATCAAAACAACCAATGCCCAATATTTATTGGCTAGATCAGGTGTAACATAAAACAAAAATCCTTCGGACTTTGAATGGTCTCCATTTTCCTAGTATATAACTTCAAGTGTAATAGATATAATCCTTTACTTGGTATAACATTAACAGAAATTCTAAATCTCCTAGAATATTAACCAACATATATATATTTTTTATCATTAGATATGATGTAATAAAAATTAGTCTTAAATTTCAATAGTTCAATTTTTTTTTAGTTTAATTTTTTTTTTAGTTTAATTTTTTTTTTTAGTTTAATTTTTTTTTAGTTTAATTTTTTTTTAGTTTAATTTTTTTTTAGTTTAATTTTTTTTTTAGTTTAATTTTTTTCTTTAGTTTAATTTTTTTTTTAGTTTAATTTTTTTTTTAGTTTAATTTTTTTTTTATTTAAATTCTAATAGTTTAAGTTTAAACTATTAGTAATTAATGTCTTTTTTAAAACACCCTAAAGGCTTGGGTTCTGCAAAGATATTTTTTAATTTTTGTAGATTAAAACTATAGTAATGATCTTTTTTTAAACTTTGGTAGATTTGGTTTAAAAAAGATTTTATTTTATTATTATTATGGATCGAATTAAAAAAACTAACATTAATTTTTAAATTCTAATTAGTTCAAAACTACTAATTACAGTCATTTTTAATTATAGTTGATTGGTTCAAAATTACCCTAGTGAAGGTTATTTTTTAAATTCTAGTAGATTGGGTTCAAAAACTACCTTGCGAGGTTTTTTAAATCTAATTCACTAGAATTTAAAAACTATTATAATAAAGATTTTTCTTTAGTAGATTTGGTTTAAAGCTGTCAGCAATGAAGATTATTTTTTAAATTTAAATAGATTGGGTTCAAAAACTACTAACACAAAGATCTTTTTTTTAAGTTTAAGTAGATTGGATTAAAAAAAAAACTAATATATTGTTTCTTTACAGATGCAACAAAATAATGGTTGGTTACAACAGTTATATATAAGTTAGAGACACATAACAGATTAATAATGACAATAAAGGTATTTTTTAAATTTAAATAGTTTGGGTTCAAAAACTACTATAACAAAGTTATTTTTTTAAAATTTGATTAGATTGGGTTGAAAAACTAACTGCAATTAAGATTTTTTTTAAATTTAAATGCTAAGTAAATTAGATTTAAAAACTATTAGTAATGTAAGTCTTTTTTGAAATTCAAGTGAATTGGGTTTAAAAACTACTAGTAAAAAGCCCTTTAGTTTCTGTTAAAAACTGCTGATACACTACTTGCTATATATAGAGAATAGATCTTTATGAATATAACAAGAATAATGGTTAGTTATTATGAATATATATAAGTTAGGGCATATAACAAATAGATAATAATAATAAAGGTTTTTTTTAAATTTAAATGGTTTGGATTCAAAAACTACTATAATGAAGGTTTTTTTTAAATTCAATTAGATTAGGTTCAAAAACTACTAGTAATAAAAGTCTTTTTTTAAATTTAACTAAATTAGGTTTAAAAACTATTAGTAATGCAAGTCTTTTTTAAAATTCAAGTAGATTGGGTTCAAAAACTACCAACATAAAGATTTTTTTTTAAAATTTAAGTGAATTGAATTAAAAAAAAAAACCAGTATACTGTTTCTTTACAAACATAACAAGATAATGGTTAGTTACAATAGTTATATATAGGTTAGAGGCACATAACAGATAAATAATAATAATAAAGGCTTTTTTTAAAATTTAAATGATTTGGATTCAAAAACTACTATAATGAAGGTTTTTTTTAAATTCAACTGAATTAGGTTTAAAAACTACTAGCAATGCAAGTCTTTTTTGAAATTCAAATAAATTGGGTTCAAAAACTACTAACATGAAGGTCTTTTTTTAAGTTTAAGTAGATTAGATTAAAAAAAAAACTAGTATACTGTTTCTTTACAGATGTAACAAAATAATGATTAGTTACAATAGTTATATGCAGGTTAGAGACACATAACAGATAGATAATGATAATAAAGATTTTTTTTTAAATTTAAATAGTTTGGATTCAAAAACTATTATAACAAAAGTTTTTTAAAATTTAATTGGATTGAGTTTAAAAACTAACAGCAATTAAGATTTTTTTTAATTTAAATGTTAAGTGGATTGGGTTCAGAAACTATTGGTAATGCAAGTCTTTTTTAAAATTAGGTTCAAAAACTACCAGTAGAAAGCCTTTTTAGTTTCTGTTAAAAACTGCTAATACATTACTTGCCATATATATAGAATAGATCTTTACAAACATAACAAGAATAATAGTTGGTTACAATAGTTATATATGGGTTAGAGGTGCATAACAGATAGATAATAATAATAAAGGTCTTTTTTTACAATTTAAATAGTTTGGGTTCAAAAACTACTATAACAAAGGATTTTTAAAAAAATTCAATTGGATTGGATTCAAAAACTACTAGTAATGAAAGTCTTTTTAAATTTAACTAAATTGGGTTCAAAAACTACTGATAATGCAAGTCTTTTTTGAAATTCAAGTGGATTGAGTTCAAAAACTATTATAAAAAAGGTTATTTTTAAATTCAAGTAGGTTTTTTTTTTAAATTCAACTGGATTGAGTTCAAAAACTAATAGTAATGAAGATTATTTTTTTTAATTTAAATAAATTAGGTTCAGAAACTACTAGTAACACAAGCCTTTTTTGAAATTCAATTAGATTTTTAAATTTTTCAAATAGATTAAGTTCAAAAACTACCATAACAAAAGTCTTTTTTTTTTAAATCTAATTAGATTGAATTCAAAAACTAATAATAATGAAGGTTTTTTTTTAATTTAAGTTTAAGTAAATTGGGTTCAAAACTACTAATAACATATGTCTTTTTTAAAATTTAATTAGATTGGATTCAAAAACTACTGTAACTAAAATTATTTTTAAATTTAAATAGATTGAGTTCCAAAACTATCAGTAACAAAGTCTTTTTTAAATTCAACTAGATTAGGTTTAAAAACTAATAGTAATGAAGATCTTTTTTTAATTTAGATAGATTAGGTTTAGAAACTACCTGTAACACAAGTTTTTTTTAAAATTCAATTAGATTGTATCCAAAAACTACTGTAATAAAGGTTATTTTTAAATTCAAATATATCGAGTTTAAAAACTACTATAATAAAGGTCTTTTTAATTTAAGTTGATTAAGTTCAGAAACTACTGATAACATACAATTTTTTAAATTTAATTGGATTTAAACCAAAAACTATCATAACAGAGGTCATTTTTAAACTCAAAAATGAATTGAGTTCACAAACTATTATAATGACAAATGTCTTTTTTTTTTTAAAAAAAAAAATTTAACTAGATTGGGTTCAAAAACTAATAGTAATAAAAAGCTTTTTTTAATTTAAGTAAATTGGGTTCAAAAACTATCTGTAATGCAAGTCTTTTTGAAGTTCAATTGTATTGAGTTTAAAAACTACTATAATAAAAATTCAAATAAATTGAGTTTAAAAACTACTGTAATAAAGGTCTTTTTTTCAAGTTCAAAAACTATCATAATAAAGGTTATTTTTTTAATTTAAGTAGATTAGGTTCAAAAATTACCAGTAATGCAAGTCTTTTATGAAATTTAAGTAAATTGAGTTCAAAAGCAACTGTGACAGTTATTTTTAAATTCAAGTAGATTGAGTTCAAAAACTACCATAATAAAAGTTTTTTTTTAAATTCATTTAAATTTGATTTAAAATCTAATAGTAATAAAGTCTTTTTTTTAAAGTAAATTGGGCTCAGAAACTATCAGTAATGCAAGTCTTTTTTTAAATTCAAGTAGATTGGGTTCAAAAACTACCAGTAACAAAGTGAATTGGGTCCAAAATCTATTGGCAATATAAATCTTTTATAAATTTAAGTGGATTAAGTATTTTTTTATATTTAAGTAGATTGGGCTCAGAAACTATCAGTAGTATAAGTTTTTTTTAATTTTTAGTAAATTGAATTCAAAAATACTAGTATTAAAGTTGTAAGTCTAGTGGATAGAATAAAATAATTGATTTTTATATGTGTAAATAAGGCTTTTTCTGAGAGTATATGCTTTTAGCTTTGCCAAAACCAAAAGTTAGCTTAAAGTATTTTATTATTTATGTGATAATTAAAAGATTGCTAACTGAATTAATAAGTTTTTGATGTTGATAACTTATTAATTCTGAGATAGAAACTTATCTATTTAGTTAATAGCAATTTTTAGTTATTCTAGAAAGAACAAAAATAGCTGTAATTTACCTGAAAGTTGAAAAAATTTTTAGGTTCAACTTTCAGACAATGAATTTCTAAAAGCATTTTCAGCATACTAAATTTTTTTTGAAGTTAGCATTAATGTGGGCTAACTATATGAAGTTATATCATTTCAGGAAAATAGTATTTAGAAACTTATAACTAGATATGATCTGTTACTAATTATTCAGATGACCTTTAAAAATGCTATAATGTAATTTTTGCTGTAGTACTTATATTATATATGTACTGTATCTAGATAATTTAATATTTCTAAATTCTATTTACATATAAAATTTTAATTTAATGATTACTTTATAATTTTTTTTAAAATATATTTGTAGTTTAAAAAGAATTAGATAATGTATTTAATATAGGCCTTGCAGTATAAATTATATTATATCATTTTTAAAGATCATTCTAATGATTTGTTACTTATATTAATAAGTATTTAAAAACTTTCTAACAATCACTTAAACCAAACTAGCATCAAAACAGTTTGAAGAGTTATGCTTTCAAGTAGATAAAATCTTTAATTCTGTTCTAATATATAAAGCAGATTGTTGTTAACGAACTAGAAGTATGTAAAAAAACCGAGGTGTGGGCAACTCTTTTGGTAGTTTGTATTAAGGTCAAACCTTGCTATAGGCAGACTCTTCAATATGTTTAGTATCCAAACCAGAAGAAAATTCTAAAAACAATAGAGAAAACTCTGGTTAAAGGTTATTAAAAGCTTGAAAACAGAACAAACAACTGAAAACACTCTTTTTAGTTTGGCTCTTCACATATTATACTCGTCAAACTTTTCTATCAATTTTATTTTTTTTACCTAAAAGTGGATAATTTGGCTCCCCCTTTACAAAAGATTAGCATTGTTTATCTCTTTCTTTTTCAGACAGTTACGTGTTGTGACATGATGCAATAGGAACACAACAATCATGTGTACAGCCTAACATATGATATAATGAAGAAACGAAGAAGGATTTAAGTTGAAGGATTATAGTAAATTAGAGATATATAATAATTTCTAAAATTATGCATATAGAATTTTTACCTCTTTAGCATAGGTTAAAGTATAGTTAGATCCTTAGCACAGGTTTAAAGTATTAGTGACCATACTGAAATGGTTATGAATAAGGTGTGCCTTCTGACACTTTTATTTTTTTTTTCTTCCTGTAACCCTTTTTAGTTTAGTTCAGTATTTTTTTTTTTCTTTCTTTCACTTTTCTACGAGAAAGTGTTATTAGTTTGGTAATACTCTATTGTAGGGTGGTGGTCAGGAATAACCTTCCAGGTAGTAACTTGTTACTGCCTGATGTGATAGGTTACTTCTGGGCACTTAAAAAAGCAGCTGGGAGAGTTGGAACTAAGAAATTAAGCTTGTAGTATTAGCAGCAGTGTTAATCTTTTCTTAATAAAAGTTCATCAGTGCAACTACTTAAGTGAAAAAAAAAAAATAAGTATTTAAAAATTAATTATACAAATAATTTAAACATTATTAAAAATTTTTTTTTTTTTTTTGGTATTAAGATGACCTCTTTGGTCTTTTGATTTTTATTAATCACTTATCAGTATTGTAGTTTAATGAACTACTACAGAAGAGTGTACAATTGGCTACATATGTGACTTTTCTATATTACCTATTTAAGGAGTCTGCCTGAAGGTTTCCTACCAATTGCCATACCTAACACCTCTGCTTGGGTGTTCTACTTTAAACACTCTGAACCTGTAACCTGTATTAACATCACTGGGTTATCTCAGATGCCCAGATCATCATCTCAATCTTAGGACTAATTTATCCTCGAGGTAAATCCCCAGAGCCTTCTGTACCCATTTATATAGCTAACCTAGGTATCGCTATGGCAGAACCAACATTTGCAGTTAGAGTTGACTATTAAACCACTATGGCCTTGTAGAGTTCACACAAACCCTAGCATCTACTTTACAGAATATCCGAAATACTTTAGTATACCCCTGCTGATTCATCAAACTCCCAATCCAGATAGTTTAGTAGGACTTATGACTGGTCTATTGGTATATCAGATCGGCCCAATATTCTTTTCCTCCAGCTCGATCCAGCAGCCTGGTTAGTGGTACCCCCTACCTAAAGGTTTTGGCCTGTTCAGCTACTTCAACCTTGGTATCTGTTTCATAAAGCTAGTCTTTACAGTAGGGCCATCGAAGATCTGGCTACCTCTCTACTCGAGTCTTCTTAAATGGACTTCTTGTTACCCAATTTCAATGGATTTACACAGCCACAAGAACTTATCTAGTGTTTGCACTGCCTAATTACCAGTTTGCATTCCTTCGTATACCTACAACCTTGTCCCAAAGGACATTGTCATGTGACCTGTTATATGAATACCTTATGATCTGCCAGTCATGCTGGTGCGACTGCCATTATAGATATTCTAACCCAATCATTAGTAACAGTTGCTGTAATACGAGTATTACATAGATGATTATCCAAATTTTCGCCATCGATAAGATTTGAACACCCAACCTACCACTTGGAAGGTTAACAACCTGACCACT
The DNA here is from genome assembly GCA_910591915.1 of Cetraspora pellucida. Lineage (NCBI taxonomy): Eukaryota > Fungi > Glomeromycota > Glomeromycetes > Diversisporales > Gigasporaceae > Cetraspora > Cetraspora pellucida. The sequence goes on from CAJVQA010005728.1 coordinate 13,614, forward strand.
TCACTAGGTCACCACACCCCTATTAAAAATATTTTTAAAGTTTGTTATAAATGAATTTTTATAAACCAAATTTTTTAAAATTTAATAAATTTTATATTTTATAAATAAAATAATTTATAGATTATACATATATTATTATTTAATAAATAATTATAAAATAAATTTATTTTATAAATTTAAATAAGAATAAATATTTATTTTTTTATTTATAAGTTTTAAAATATTTTTTTATTTTTATTTTTTTTAAATATTAAGGTGAGTACTTGTGATTCAGGATTTTATTGATAGTACATTCAGCTAATGGTTGCATTACAACCACAGAGGGCAACCATGAAAAGAGTGTACAACTAGCCACTTGTACAACTTTAGTCATTGTCTAATTTAAGTAGTCCGCTCGAAGGTTCTATACTAGCTGCCATACCTGGAACCTGCTTGTAAGTTTCCTATTTAACCACTCTGTTTCCGTATCCACCTATCTACTTACATCTACCAAGATGTCCCAGTCAATACTAGTTCAAATATGCCATGGTCACTAAGTCTTTAAAGTGGTTCACTCACATAGAGAACCTTTGACTTTGTACTAAACCTTCCAGAATCTTCTGTATCCCATTCTTATAGCTGACCTGGTATCGCTATAGCTAAGACCAACACTTGTAGTCAGGGCGTACTATTAAACTGCTATGCTCTTGTAGAGTTTACCCCAACCCTGGTACTGACTTCACAACATATCTCTACTACTTTAGTATTCAATTCAAGTTCTACTAAGCTCCCAAACCAGATAGTCCAGAAAGGCAGGTCGTAACCATACACCTTTAGTTTACATGTTTGCTGGCATGTAACCTTTTCTTTCAGAACCTGGAAATTCCAGCAGCCTGGTTGGTTCCATTCAGCTCCTTCTTAAAGGCCAGCTCTTTGCCCAGTTTCACAAGTTTTAGCTCTGTTTTATAGGTCTAGTCTTTATAGTAGCACCATCGAAAGTTCATGTTACCTCTCTACTCGGGTCTTCCAAGTGAGCTTCCATCCTCCTACCTGGTTCCTATGATTTATACAGCCTAAGAACTTATCTTGGTTTCACACTGCCTGGTACCAGTTTGTGTTTCTTTGTACAATGTTGCACAAATGTCTAGACCTTCCAGTCAGACTGGTATGACATGGGTTACAGGTATCCTATCCCAACCAATCATAGAAGACAGTTAGCCATAACACAGAAAGAATTGCAAATTTTCACCGTCACTGAGATTTGAACTCTAGACCTGCCATTTGGGGATTGACAACCTATTCACTTCACTAGGTCACCACACTCCTATCTATGTTGAAAGTTCAGTAAGTAATAGAATAGTAGTTAGATAAAAAGAAATATTATTATATTTTTTTAATAATAATCTTATTATTGTAATATAAAAGTAACCAAAGTTTAGATTTTGTAAGTTTTTTAGATATATTAATAATGTAATAAGCATAAGAGTTATGATCAAGTAATTAATAGTATGATAATATATTTTAGTAATAAGAGTATACAAAAATTGTGTCTTTTAAGTAAAAAAACCAAAAAAGTTTTCTACCTTTAGGCAAGTATAGCAGTCTGAATAAAAAATGTTTTTAATTTAATAGAATACTGTTATTAGCTATACAGAGTTGTTCAAGATACATAATGTTTAGTTATTTAAGTTATTTTTTTTTTTTTTGGTATTAAGGTGATCTTTTTGATCTTTTGACTTTTATTAATCACTTATTGATATTATAGTTCAATGAACTACTACAGGAAAGCATACAATTGGTTACATGTGTAACTTTTCTATATTATCTATTTAAAAAGTCTGCCTAAAGGTTTTTCACCAATTGTTATACCTAACATTCCTGCTTGGATGTTCTACTTTAAACTCTCTGAACCTGTAACCTGTATTAACATTATTGGTCATCTTAGATGCCCAGATCATTATCCTCAATCTTAGAACTAATTTATTCTTGAGATAAACCCTCCAGAGTCTTCTGTACCTATTTTTACAGCTGATCTAGGTATCACTATGACAGAACCAACATTTGCAGTTAAGGCTAACCATTAAACCACTATGCTCTTGTAGAGTTCACTTAGACCCTAGCATCTACTTTACAGCATAACCTTAGTACTTTAGTATATTCCTGTTTTTTGT
>CAJVQA010005729.1:0-15762 GCA_910591915.1 Cetraspora pellucida
GAAATTTTTAAGAATTTTGCAGAAATATGCATTAAGGCAGGCATCGTACCAAAAAAGTGGAAGATCTCGCAAATATAACCAATACCAAAAAGTGAAGAATGGCATTACAACCTGAGTAATGTAAGACCTATAGCATTACTGGAAACATTTAGAAAGTGCACAACCAAGATTCTTACCAAAAGGTTGACACAAGTATTTATTAAAAGAAACATATTAAAAGGACCTAACTTTGCAGGGCTTTCAGGCAATTCAACAGAAGAGCCGGTTCATATCATCAATGCAATAATGGAAGATGCAAAAGACAATAACAAAGAGTTATAGCTAGTACTACAGAATATGAAAAAGGCATTTGACTCAATGTCATTAGTGGCATTGAAGTTAGCAATGAGAAGAATCAAAATTCCAGAAATTACAATTATATTTATATTAAATCTGTTCTACAAATGACAAACTAAGATTATTACGCATTGGGGCACAACAGATGCAATCGAAATTAATGACGGAATAGAACAAGGAGAGGTCCTATCACTACTAATATAGAGGATTTTTTATGATCTACTACTAGAAAGAATCCAAGAAGATCCCAACCTAGGTTATACATTATCGGTATCAGTCCCATATAACTATAATCAAGGCTGCTCCAGGAAGACAGAATGGAGACAAGCTGTAGTAGCATTTGCAGATGACACAACATGGATTGCGAATAGCAAAAAGCAAATGCAACAAATGATTAAAATTGCAGAAGAGTTTTTTGAAATGAATGACATACAAATTAATGAAAAGAAATCGAAACTAATTATTATAAATTCAAGAGAAGAAAAGAATAATGAAAATATAAGTATAGGAGACGAGCAAATTCAAGAAGAGAATGTCAACAAGATTACTAGATTTTTGGGAGTTTGGCTAAATTGCAAACTGAAAGATTCCCTAATTAGATCAAGAGTACAAGAAACAGTACAATCAACAATAAGGAGTCTAGATACTAAAAAAATGACAATAGCACAAGTTTCATATATAAACAATATGTGTATTATACCAAAGCTATTATACATGTTGCAAACGACTAAATTAACTAAAACAGTAGTTAATAAAATACAAGGTCCTTTATTAAGAGTAGCAAAGAACAAGCTAGGAATAGCAAGATCAACAAATAATAGTACAATTTTGCACAGAAATTTAGAAAACTGCAACTCACTATGGGATCAACTCGCTATTAAACAAATTACAAGTCTTTATACATGACTTAATACAAATGGAGTAGAGGAAGTAGTTACAAGAATATGAATAAAACAAGGACTATTACTAATTGGTGCAACAGAAAGTGATTGGCATAACACTTCCTCTAAAATTTGTAATAGGATTTGGAAAGACAATATAGCATGTTATACAATGTTAAAGGCGAAAGAATTGCAAGTTACATTAAATTTCAGTGATCTAAATTCAGATTTAAATAGAAAAGGAAATAAGATTGCTAATATGCTAGGTGCCAGCTTTATAAAAAAAGTAGCATTAGCATTAAGAAATCTTAAACTAATATATATAGAACAATTAATTAGCAAGTCAGGTAATCAAATGCTATCATGGCAGCAGCTTAAGTTAATACATAGACAATCTTGCAAAGGCAGACAAGCAAAATGGTTTAGTAACATAGAGAAAGAGCTAGGAGTAAATAAGCAAAGCAGAATTATAAAAGAGAATTGGTTAGTTAAAAAACCAAACGAACATACAATAGAAGTCCAACTAGAAGCAGTCTCAAAAGACAGAAGGAAGAAAGAATGGGTGTTGCTAAAGGCAGATAAGGAAAAAAGAAGTGCTGACTTAATAGTTAAAAAAATTATCTCAAATACACGAAAGAAGGTTTTAGCAGAACATTGGATAATAAACACAGAAACAAAGAAGACAGAATTAGTACTATACAGATGTAACGGCTGTGATTTAGGTCAAAGATCAGAAGATGGAAATTGTATAAAGTAGGAAAACAAAAATGAAATTCAAGGCTCAATCTCAAAGTTTGTTAAGAATCAAAAAGAGCAAACTCTAGTAATTAATTATGATATGATAACACAGTTACGAGGAAAAGAAGAAATAAAACAAAGCAACAGCGAAAAGAAAGTAGAGCATGTACAATGTATAGATTTAGAAACAGAAATTATCCAAAAACAGCTAATAAGTAGGACAATGAAGAAGAACCTTATTCGTAGAAAAGACTTAAACCAAACAAGACTAGAAGAAGACTTAATCTTCTATACAGATGGATCTTTAAAAAAAGAGATGAAAAATTTAAATCAAGACCCAGATCGTATGGGTGCAGGATGGGTTCAAGTAGATGGAAAAGAGGAAAAAGTGCTTGATGAAGGGTATTTTGGAGTGCGGAACTGGCCATCTTCAACAAAACCAGAGTTATTAGCAATATGGTTTGTGCTACTTATGATACCAAAAAAGAAAACAGTTAGAATTTATACAGATAGTGCAATAGCAATCGCAAACATAAAAGGGAAAAACATGAAAAACTTAACTAAACAATAACTTAAAAGGAAAAACTACAATCTATTAGAGAACATTAATGATTGTATAAAATTAAAGGAGCTCAAATTAGAATTAATTAAAGTCAAAGGACACAGCGAGAACAAGTGGAATATTAAAGCAGACAAATTAGCGAAAGAAAGTTCAAGACTAGACAACATAGATAGAATAGTAAAAGAAACAGCACAAAAAACTAGTGTTAATCTTTGTTGAAAAGACGAAATAGTAAAGGATCCTACAAGACAATTTATAAAAGAAATTTTAGACTTAAAGAAAAGTATAGAGTGAAGCTTTACAAAAGCAATTAAAAAGATGAAACCAGATCAGAGTAATCAAACATACAACTGGTCATATTTTTGGAAAAAGATAAAAGATCAAAATAGAAGCAAATGCTCAAGTATAGAAAAAAACAAACAAATAGGAACTTTGATTAAATGTATAAATGAAAAATTACCAGTGGCCAAAATACTAGTACAACATTGTCCAGATCTATATGAAAATGCATATTGTATTATTTGTAAAGAAAATATAGATAAAGATTAAGATCATCTAGCAATGTGTAAATGTTACGAGAATATATAGAAAAATATAGAGAACACATCAACTAATTTAGCATAGATGAAGCTCTCAGATGAAACTAGACGAGAAGCAAATAAAGATCAGCTTAAAGAAGTATTTTGGAATACACAAACAGAAGAAAATATAAAAGCAAGGTGTGGAATAATCAAAGGCCTAATACTAGAAAAAACAGTAGAATCACTACGAAATCTATTAGATTCAAATAAGGAAATGAAAGAGTTTGTTTCAACAACAATTAACATAGCATGGAATTGCTTTTACGAAGATATATGAAAAAAATAATGTGAAGTCTTTATTCTATGAGAAAAAAAAATAGGAATTGATAGAAAGATGAAAAGAGGAAAAAGAAATACGAAGAAAAATTCAACAAAGAAAGTTAACAAGGTTAACACTAAAGGAAAAACTGTTAGAATAGAAAAGAGCCAAACCATGAAGGCAATAGAAAGTAAAAAAGAGGAGGAAAAAATAGAAATACATAAGGCATGGTCTGGCTCTATCGCAAATTTTATTTATAGTAAATCAAGGCCATTTACATATGGCCTTATTGGCTAGTCTGGTACAGCCTCTGGATCTGGGTACATCCCCAACCAGTGCGGCAGACCACCTCTGGGCATTCAAAGAAGTAGCTGGAGGATGTCGGACCAGAAATTTAAGTTAAAATGTATGTAATATATGTACAAGAATCTTAATAAAGGTTTACAGCAAGGCTGCCAAAGTTATAAAAAAAAAAAATAATAAAATAAAAGTTGTAGAACTAGTTTTTGTAATTCTAATAATAGTAAGATTAGTAAAATTAGTTAGATATGTAAAAAGTTACAAGCAATTTAAGTTTGATTTTTTTTATAAAACTATAGGAATTATAATTCTTGTATTAATATATTTTAATATAAAAATCTTCTTTAGTTTTTATTCTCTTTTTATCATGAATTGTTAATTAAATATAATAAAAATAACTAAATATCATAGAATATTTTTAAAATCTTTAGCATATTTTGAATATTTTTGCATTACTTTGAATAATTTTAAATAATTTTAAAATATTTTGAATTATTTTGAAATCTATTAAAGTATTTTTTTTTTTTAATTTTAAGCAGTTACACTGGTACTTTATTAAGATTCTTGAAACTATATATTTTATAATTACATAAAATTTTCCAATACCTAAGTTCAGCATTACTTGGCTATCTATTTGGTACCTAAGTGCAATCTGCTGCACTATCTCAGTTAAAGATAAACTGCTCATCTAACTACTTAAAGCCATATCAGAAGGGTCTTTCCTCTTCTGTAACAAGCATATCAATTGTCTTCCAAGCTTCTTTCTTTACTTGATTCAGTTTTTCTGCTTTTTTTCCCTTTTTTTCTTCCTTTGCCAGCTTGCTTTTCTTTATTCTTTTTTCTAGTTTTCTTCTTATTCAAGTACCTTTCTTCATTTTGCTTATTATATTGTTCTTTTTTTCTTATTTCTGTACTTTTTTATATTAAACTCTTTATATTTAGTTATAGAATGTATTCCATACTGTTCTTATTACTATATCTATGCATTTTTGTATTGTCTATCTATTTAGAATCTGTTCAAGCCTTTTTCCAACCTCTGTTGTAACTAGCCTTTTTATCATTGACCTTCTGTTTCTAATTTCTTTTGCTTCTGTTTTCCTGAATAACATTTCATATAGAATTAGAGATAAAATTCTATTTTTTTCACTTTTTTTAAGATTGTTCCATGCTGTTGCTGTTGCTACTTTTTGAATCCTCTTTTACAGGCTTTTTTGTTTAATGTAGCTTGCTAAGTATGCTTGAGTTTCCTTTTTACCTTTTTGACAAACTTGGCAGTTTGTTACTGTATAAATCTCTGGTCTTCTTCTGTTTAACTCTTCTAGTGTTGGTAGACTGTTCATTATGTATTTGATTGCTGTTGTCCTTCTAGTACTAAGTTTTCTTGTTATATAGTATACACCTTTTGTTCTGTTCATTTCTTTTCAAAAACTTGATTAATTATGTTGTATATTCTCTGTTTCTGGTTCTAATGTTTGGATTGGGTTTGTTTCTTTCCAACTGGCTCCAATTCTGGCATTTATCACAATTTTGCAAAGAAGTCTTGCTAGTATATCAACCTTTTTGTTTTCTCATTCCAAGTGGTACTCTACTTTCTCGCACCTGACTTTCTCTGCAGATATTGTCTTATCACATATTGCTTCTTTCTTTGCAAGTACATTTGCTCTGTTATTCCATTTGTTATTACTGTGGCTTTTGACTTTGATTAGTTCTAATTTGATGTTTTTGCTTTTGACTATATCTACAATGTTCATTAGCCATATCATATTTTTCTTTTTCAGAACTCTGACATTACCTGCATCTTGCATTGCTCTACTAATGTTTCTTAATGCCACTAGACTGTCTGTATATACTTCTATAGCCTTTTTTCTAGTATCATTAAAGCTGCTAACCATATTACTGCTAGTTTAGCTGTTGTCACCAAAAGCCAACCTTCAAGTCTTAGTGCTGTCTCTTCTTCTGACCAATCTCTTTTATTTCCAACTTGTACCCAGTTTATACTCATCTTTTCTAAACTATTTCTACTTCTTTCTTTAAATAATATACCATCTGTATAAAAGGTATACTTGTCTTTGTTTCTTATTATATTTCTTGTAAAAGCTTCTATTAAATAGATTGCAATCTCTCTTTTGAATTCTTGTTTTTTAATTAGTTTTATCTCTAGTTTTTCCATTTGTTTTAACCCAGTTAATTTTCTTTCTTTCTCTCTCCATTCTCTCATTAATCTATTTTCTAGCAATTGTTCTATTATTGTGTTGATCATATTATTGTTCTTTTCTTCTAATGTTTTTGGAATTGCTTTAATACTATTGCTTTGTTTTATCTATCTTTCACATGTGTTCATTGTTTGTTCTGATTTACTTTTACAACCTTTGCATTTTCTTATTTCAGTGAATGTTTTGCCTTCTATTTCTTGCAGTAACCAATGTTTTATTAAGACTTTTTTCCCTTTCTTCTTTAGTATTTTGCTGAAATGCTGATCAAGCATTGGTCTGTATACAATTCACTCTTTCTTACTTCTGTCTACTGATACTGTCATCCAGTTAATCAACAATGCTTGAGTGTTAAAATCATTAGTTTTGAAATAGTCATGTATTTTTCTGCATGTTTGTGTAATTAACACTTTCCTTTTATTTTACTGAGCCATTTGGCTTTCTTTCCTTTGCATGACAGTCCTTGTAAGCTTTTGAGCTGTTTTTATGTAATTAGGTTCTTACTTTTAATATCTATAAGCTAATTCAGATATAAAACATCCTATTCATTTATTGTACCACTACTTGCTGTCCAGGTTTTGGCTTTGACTAGGTCTCTTATTTTTATCTCATATTTATATACTTTCTATAAGCAGTTTTCTGTTTTGATGTTTATATCTATCTCTTTTGCTTTGGCTATTATTTGGCAAGCTAGATTATGTTTCCAAAACTTTGATTCTTCTGGTTTTCTTTTAATGTCCTATATGTCTTTTGTTAAGCCTACTTTTTGACATTCTTGAGCTATTCTAAGTTTTGTCAGATCACTTAGACTATCTTTTCTGTTAAGTCTCATGAATAAACTACTTATTTGCTTTATTACTATCTCTTAACTTAGTAATTTACAGTTTCCTAAATCTTTATATTCTATTATACAGTTGTTTGTAGTTTTCATCATATTGCATTTATGTTTTGCCAAACAAATTATCAGTTGGTGAATCTTATTGATCATCTTTTCTGACATTTTTGTTAATTATAGAAAATAGTATAGCTTTGGGATTATTACTATATTGTTTATGTATACGATTTGGTTCATTGTTATTTTTTTGTATCTGAGGTCTTTGACTATTTGACTAACTATTCTTTTAGCTTTTTTACAGACTAGCAACTCTCTTATTTTACTGTTCAGCCAAATTTTCAATGAACTTACAATTTTGTTTTTTGGCTTTTCTGTTATTCTGCTTTGTCTGAAAACAATTTCTTTGTATTCTTTTTTTTGTCTAGAATTCATTACTATGAGCTTCAACTTATCTTTATTTATTTCGATATTATTGGCTTTAAAAAACTCTTCTGCAATTTTAAAAATTTTCAACAATTGTTCTTTGCTGTTTGCAATCCATGTTGTATTATCTGCATATACAATTGCTGCTTGTCTATATTTTGTGATACAGTTAATAGCTGTACCTTTTAATACTTCTTGCTCTACTATGTAGGCTAGTGATTTGTTCTCTTGAATCTTTTCCAGTAATGAATCATAAAAGATTGCCAAATTAGTAGAGAAATTATCTTCCTCTGGGCTATTCCATCTTCTGCTATTATTTCTTCTGTTAAACTATAAGCTGTGATCACCTTAAGTTGATGTTTATGAAAGAGGTTGATAATGTATTTTATTGTTTTTTGTGGTATCTTGACTTTTTTAAGTGCCTACTCTAAGCTTTCTAGAGAGACTGAGTCAAATGCCTTCTTCATATCTTGCAAGAGTATCTATATTTCTTTGTTCTTCTCTTGTGCTTCTTTTATTATCATATTTAGCAAATATATCAGTTGCTCTGTTGAGTTACTAGGCAGACCTGCATAGTTTGGCCCTTTAAGTATTTCTCTTTCTGTAAATATCTTGGCCAGCCTTTTTGTTAATACCTTCATAACTAGCTTTCTAAAGGTTTCAATTAGTGCTATTGGTCTAATTTTGTTCAAGTTATATTTTCAGTCTTCGTCTTTTAAGATTGGATAGACTTGCATAATTTTTTACTTTATTGGTAGTTCTCCTTTTTCTAAAACCAGATTTGCAAAGGCTCTGAAAATCTTTTGTAATTTCTTCTTTGCTTGTTTTATTAATATATAGCTTATGTCTGATATTCCTAGAACTGTGTTGAACTTAAGTTTTCTTATTGTGTCTTTTTACTCTTCTTCTTCTATCTTCTCTTCTAGTTTACTGTACCAAGACTCATCGAACCATTCTTTTGAATTGTATACTTCTTTTTATTCTTCAGACATTTCTCTTAATTTGTTTTCTGTTTTCTGAATTAGTTTTCGAAGTGATTTGCCAGACCATTTAGGACTTCTTTAGATTTTGTTATAAGTCTGACATCTTCTCTGTCTTGGACTACAAATCTGTCTAAAGTTATCTTCTTGTATGGTTTGTTCAATAGGCTAGCTATCATTCATCCTTGGTTTGATTTAATTATTTCATATCTTTTATTTATATTTTCTTCTATCTGCTTTTTTTGATTTCATTCCTATTCCTCTTTTCTTCTGTTTTTAAGAATCCTTTGCCAGCCTTTTAAATCATTTATTTAGGCTTCTGACTATTGCTTTTGTAGCTTTGGTAACTTTGCTTCTACTTCTTTGCCTATGTTTTTGAGTCTAATGTTTATTTCTTCTTTTTCTTTTTTTTCTACTTCTTGGCCTTTTCTTAGTTTCACTTTTTTGATTATTTGTTGTAGTTCAATTGCTTGCCTGTGTTGTTGTGATTTTTTCCGATGTTGTCTTTCTATTAAAGTATTTCAAAGTATATTAAATATTTAGAATATATTTATTAAATATATATCTAAGGTTTTTATATTATTAACAATTATTAATATATTTTAAATAGGTTTGCTAAATTTTGTTTACTTTTGTTTTTTAAAATTTTGGTTTTATTTTAAATATTTTTAAATATTTCTAATAGTTTTACAATTTATAAAATTTATTTTTATGATTAATATTTTATTATTTACTTTATTTTTATATAAACTATTTAAAATATATTTTAAATAATAATTCTTTACATTTCAAAATTTTTTTTAAACTTAATTAATCTTATATATTAATCATAATATTAAAATTTCTATATAAAAACATATAAAAATTTTAGAAAATTTTAAAAATATAATAAAAACATAAAATCTTAGAAATTTTTTAAAAATATAAATATATAAATATTATTAAATAATCATTAGTTTTATCAAAATAAAGAATTATATGAACTTGATTTTTAATTGTTTCAATATTAATTATATTAAATAATTTAGTTAATTGAAGTTTAGAACATCTATAATATTATGGATTCTTTTTAGATTTAAAATTATATCATTAAATTAATATAAGATTTAATATTTTTTTATTAAATTCAACTTTCATTAATAAATATATCTAAAATTAAATATTAAAAATTTAAGTTAATTTTTTAAAAAATTTAAAAATTTAAAATAAATTAAAAAATATCTGTTCATAACAAATTTCTTGATCTGATAAATATTCAAATCATATAATAATTATAAAAATATTTTAACTCTTTTCATAAATTCTTTTATACAAAAGAACAAAAAATTTATCAGTAATAAAATCTCTAATAACTAGTTATTTTATTAAGATAACTAACTTTGGTGCCTTAATTAAACTTGTTCAGCTCACAATTTCATATATATTCTAAAAGTTACAGGTCTTTAACTTTCAAACTTGTAGTTTAATACTGCTAAAATAGTCTTTGGCTTCTATAATCAAACTTTTAATTATTCCTTATTTGTTACTCTTTTAACCTATAATACTGTTCTAATAAAAGTTGTAAAACACTCTTCTTTGATTAAAATAAGCCTAAAAAGAAGCTTGTAGCTCCAAAATTGACAGAATTACAACAAAAAATATCTTTAACTTCTCTATTATTCTTTAAAAAATTACTTTGTTCTTACTTCTAAATTTTCTCTCTTACATATTTTTCATATAATTTTAAATCATTCCAAAATTGGTTTCATTTAATATTATATTGTGTAAATTAAATTTAATCAAAAAAGAATCTTCTTTGTCACAAATTAATTTGTATTAACTTACTAAAAATAAATTCTGTACTCTAGTACACAATAGCCACTATAATATGTAACTAATTATAACTTTATATCATATCAGCCACACTAGCCATACCAGCCATACTAGCCACATTTGTGTTATCTAGGTTACACAAAATTATACAAGCCGCAGTAATACTCTTGCAAACTTAAATTCTATTCTATAATAAAGTTTATAATTATTATTTTATTTTAAAATCTTATATCTTTAAATTTTATTAAGCAAATTAAGCCTAGTCTTCTAAGTAATCTTATTCAAAATGTCAACCTTAGTAAGCTCTGAACCTAATTCTATTGATTTGAACTACTTATATAAAAAATTTTCAAAAAGTTTTGGTATTGGAATCTATAAAGATATGTCAGAAATATCATATCTAGTATTTACAAATAAACGATCTAATAACTGTATTATCACAGAACTTAGAGGCAGTATCAAAACTATCATTATATTTAAGTACCAGTTACTAGTGCTATGGCCATCTGACTATGTAGAAAATATCATACAAACTTTTATTTGAACAAAAATCTTATTTATGAATAATATCAAAATACTAATATTATTAAAAAACTAAAAAATAAAAAATTATTTGTAATAAATACTGTCAACACTACAAATATCATTTCACTATCTCCTACTTCTTCATCTTTATCATTTTTACATTAACATACTTGTCCTAAATATAATCAACTCATTAACTGTAAAGTCATTAATAATAGACATTATCTAGCTGCTAATGCTGAACTCTCTAATGACAAACTCTGTCACAAATCTTATATTGATGTCTTATCTAAATCTAAAACACAACCTATTATGAACCCAAAACAAGGACCTTTCTACTTCATGAACTTGAACAATCTCTAAACATATATCATAATAATAATTTACTCATTTCAGAACTTAAGCCTTTAATTTCTATTAATAAAAATACAACAAATAATACAACTACTAATACTACTAATATAGATATTGACAGCTCTATTTCACCTAATACTAACCAATAACACCAACAACAATTAACATAACAACAACAACAAGAAGTATTCAAACAATCTAAACAATAACAACAATAGCAACAATAACAAAAACTATATAAATAATTACAACAGTTCTATAGCTAAGCTGCAAGACCTAAACTTAACTCATCATTTAACTGATTAGCAAACTTTCTAGTAATTGATGAAATAAAAATAATACCAAACTACAAACAAAAATATTACGCAACCTATTCAACTTTCTCAAAGAATATCTATATAATTTCTATTCAGACAAAATTATTAGAGAAGCTACAGAAAATCACTATGCTCTTAAAGCTAGCTTTTATCTTCTTATCTGACAAATAGCCAGTATCAAACCTAAATGTCTAACTGATTTAATCCAACAACATAATTCTAAAACTGATCAAGCTGTTATATTCTATTTAATATTTTTAAGAAATTCTCAAAAGGCTTATTTATATATTTACTACTATACTTTTTATTAAGCTTAACTATCCAGAAATTTTTGAATCATCTGCCACTATTTCATCTTATAAAACCTAAAATCATTTACAATTTTGTATCAATTTAGCATGACTTTACTTATATTTATCAGACAATTACTAGGCTATTAACTATACAAAATTTGCAAAAGATATCAAACTTAAACTAAAAAGGTTTAAAATATCATTAAAAGTTATTAGCTATGACAAAAACCAACAATATCTCTCTATTAAAATAGATAACTATTTTAATATCCAACTAGAATTTAACATTTCTAAAACTCTTTTTATGGATAAATATAATATTTCTTCATTAAAAAACTCACTCTTCTACTTTAATAAATGGTTTAAAAGAGTTTTTCTCTTATATAGTTAACAATTTACTACTGCTATTAATAAAACCAAAGTATCAAATTATTTAAAATACCAATTTATTATATATCTTAAAAAACTTCTACCCACTACTTATGAATTTACAGAATCTAACAACCTACAAGAATTATGTCATGAAACATTTAAACAAAATAATTACTATATACTTATTTGTACAAATCCCAAATGCTTTTATCTTTAATCTACTGAAATACCAAAAGGAAAAGAAAAAGAAAAAGATGCAAATTCAAAAATTAATACTAAAACTCAATTACAACATAACACATTTGCACTTACAAAACATATCTTTGATGAATAATATCAAAAATATCCTAAAAAAGATAATGAATCATGGAATAAACTCTATCTTAACCCATTTGTTTTTTATATTAAAGGCAAATATAAAGCAATATTCCAAAAACAAATTTCTACTACTATTCTTGATGAACTAGCAACAAAAGCAAAAGACTATACTTGTTCTGCCAATGCTGTTAAAACCAACTCCAAATAACATGGCTTTTACTTTTACCAATATTTAACTATTTATCAAAATACTGCTACCCAAAACCATAATATAGACAAAATAGACAAACAAAAAGCAATTGACTTTTTTATTATCAAACTTAATAATACAAACTTTCTCATATAAATAATTACATACTTTGACTATACATGTGGCAACTCTTCTACCTACTTTAAAATTATTAAGTTCTATAAAGAAAAGGCTCTTTTTGAAGTAGAAACAATTCTGTGCAACAAATTCAACATCAAATTCAAAATTTCTATCTTTATAGAAGAGTTACTCTTCCTTAAAACAGAGAAAAAAACTCCTTTTCACTAAACTTGTTTTCTACAAATCTGATAAATGCAGCTGCCACCTTATCGAAAGAAACAATCATAGTAGTTGATAAAGAAGATAATGTAAGTAGACAGGCAGAAAAGCCTATTTATATAGAAAACCAAGCCAATGACAGTCAGACTCAATATACAAAGCAGACTATAGAACTCTTCACGCTGTAAGAGCCAAGCTTCAAATAGCAAGCATCTTAGTAAAAGACAAATACTTATTCTCAGAGACTATTCTATTATATAACTTTAAGAACTATAATACAAATTTCAAAAAAATTAATGACAAACTTTCACATATCTACAACTCTGAAATCTATTATAACAAATTTCTTGCATACTTCAATTTACCTCTAATTTCACAAGACCAAACTATTGGTTCCTTTCTTAAACATCTTTAACAATATAATCTTACACATTATGCTTTCTTTTTTATTAATTTTAACATTAATGAAGCTTATATTTACTTACTCTCTAAACTGCACTTATTACCAAAACACATATTTATTAACTAAAAGCTTCTATATCAGTATCTTAACATCCCTATTGTTATAGATGAAAGTCTTTTTAATTTTCACACTATAATGACAACACGGCATAAGGAATCCCTTACGGGTATATGCAGTGTCCAAGAGGAAAGTATAGCTTCTGTTAGACGTTGTCAAGAAACTATACCTTTCTCTGAGGCAGTTCAGGAAAGGTAATACAATACTAATAACTTTACTTTATTTTACTAAGAGGTGATAAACCTTGCCTGTAGGAATTACCCTAGAAAGGGAGTATCAATACAGTTTATAGTCAAAAGCTATTTATTAAAATAATAACAAGAAGGGCTTCCTTAGGTTTCTGTTCCTAAAGAATCCCAAAATGTGTTTACAATATTAAAGAAAAGAGGGGTGTCTGTTGCTTAATCACACTTAGAGAATTTAGCAGAGTTTATATATCTGTAAGCTAAGTGGCTAAGTGGCCAAGTGACTAAGTGATTAAGTGACTAAGCAACTAAGCAACTAAGTGACTAAGTGATTACTAAGTGACCAAAAGGTTCTAGCAACTAATGACTAATGATTACTAAGCGACTAATTACTAAGCGACTAAGTGACTAAGCAACTAAACAACTAAGCGATTACTAATCAACTGGAATGTTTTGACAACTTCTACTAATAACAATAATGCAATAATGAAATAACTAATACTAATAATATAAAATAATAATAATAACTAATAATAATAAAATAATAATAAAACATTCTATAACATTTTCATCCTTTTTAAAAATTTACTCTGTAAATTCTATGTTCTAATTAATTCAAAAAGTTGGGTATACTCATTATCTAGCAATTTGATAATATGTGTTGCAGTCACATACTTTAATTGTAAGGTATTCCTCTTGGTCGCAACTCAAGGACTTCATATATTCTGAGAGCACCTTTTCAAGTATCTTTTGCTCTTCTTGTTACTTGAGCATTCTGAATAAGGTCTTTAATCTCTGAAGAGTTATTGGACTTTAAGATTATTTGTTCTAGGTAATAGTAAGCTTTGATTTTCTTATTGAGGTTATGCTAAGTATGTTCAGGATTGGATAAGAATTTTAAGATTTAATTAACTTGTTCTTTCTGTGTTCCTCCAGAAAAAGGGTTGGTTATACTTCAAGTTGTTGGTTCTGGTGTCTGTTTTAAATTATTTATTATTTGAGTTAGATGGTTAGTATTATTACTTTCTAACTCTGTAAGTACTTCATTAAGTGGAGTTTCGATTAAAGAAGGTTGTATTTCTTCTTATTGTAGAAATTCATTAAGATTGAATTCTACAGGGGCTTCTATTATAGAGTTTAAGTCGATAACTTTTTCTGGTTCTTTATCACTCCAAAGAATAATATTTTGAGGTGATATATCTAAGTGGTTTTGAGATGCAGGGTCCTGTTTTCAGATTTGAAGAAAGTTGTTTAAAGCGATTACTGTTTTCGGTTGTAATTTTAAGAATTCTATTTTTAGGAAAATTTTGTGCGATTTGAGGATGTTTATATAAATTTTTTAAGTATTATAATCTTCAAATAAATTGTAATATTAAAAAAAAATTTGTGTAATATTATTGTCTTTTTCCTCCAGTTTTAGAAATTTCTTCCAGAAATTCCAGTTATCTAATAAGAACAAAAGGTTTCTATGTTTGTTTTTTATAATATTTAGCAAGACAATCACTATTGTAGTACTTTTGTAATGTTTTTCCTTTGTCATTACAAAGTTTATAGGCACCATTATTCAATTTTTCTTGAATAATAAAGGGTCCAGTTCTTTTATCTTCAAATTTAGCTGATCGAGAATGTTCTATATCTTTTCTAATTATCCATACTTTGTCACCAATTTCGAAAGTTTCATGACAGATTTTGGCATCAAAGTATTCTTTCTGTTTCTGTTGTGATTCATTGGTCTTTTCTCTTGCATCATTTTGCAATTCAGGTAGCTTGTCGATAAGCTCAAATGCTCAGTGCAATATGCTATCTTGTAAATCATATTCTGTTTCTTCATGAGGTTCAACAGGTAATAAGGCTTCAATTGAAAGAACAGCTTGTTGTCCATATACAAGCTGAAAGGGTGTATATCCAGTTGTAGCATGCTTCTTCATTCGATAAGCAAGCAGTACAGCAGATATGTGTAAGTTTCAGTCATTATTTCCTTTAACTTTAGCGAGTGATTCATATAAGGTTCGATTAAGATGTTTAATCATTCCATTTGTCTATGAGTGGTATGGTGAAGAGAACTTATACTTGATAACTTTTCACATAGAATGCAAACAGTTTCACTAATAAAATTTTTTCTTTGATCTGAAAGGATAATCTTTGGTATTTCATGTCAACAAATAATTTCTTCAAATATAAACTGAGCTAAGGTATTTGCTCCAGTGTCAGATATAGCATGGGCTTCTGGCCATCTTGTTAAATAGTCAGTAGTAACAATAATATATTGATTATTTTGATTGGTAATTAGTAGAGGTCCTACTAAGTTAATACCAATTCATTTAAAAGCTCATCCTATTTGAATAGGATAAAGAGGTTCAGTTCATTTGCCTTTTAGTCTCTTTTGGCATTCTTTACATGTTCTAACATATTCTTGTACATCTCAATACATT
>CAJVQA010005730.1:0-15761 GCA_910591915.1 Cetraspora pellucida
GAAGTAGTAAGTTGTAATAAAGAAGGAATTTGTTGAAACATGTATAAAGATTATAGAGGCTTAAAGATGTTGAGAATGATCTTCTGAGATTGTCTTCTACAAGATCGATCACTATATGCTTGGCTCTTACTGCTGTACAAGATACCAAAGTCTGCCTTGTGCATTGGGTTTGATCACCATTATCTTGGTCTTTTATGTAAATAGGCTTTACCACCTGTCTACTTACATCATTTTTCCTATTAACTACTGTAGATGTATCATTTAATAGGATGGCAGCTGCATCTATGGATTTTGTAAAAGACAAATTTGTTAAAAAAGAGCCTGTTCTTCTTGTTCTAAAAAGAATGATTCTGTAATAGATGTAAGTATTTCAAATTTAATGTTAAATTTTTTATATAAGATTGTTTTAGCTTTTAGTAATGCTTTTTTTTTATAGAATTTGGTTATTACAAAATAGTTAGAAGATTCATTGCAGGTGCAATCAAAGTATATAATGACATGTGCAAGAAAGTCAGTATCAATAAGTTTAGATGTAAGAAAGTTAATATCATGTTGTTTGTCTATTTTATCAATATTGTGGTTTTCTGCAATAGTATTTTGATAAATAGTTAAGTATTGATAAAAGTAAAAGACTTATCATTTTGAATTAGTCCTGACAGAATTAGCAGAACAAGTATATTCTTCTGTTTTTGTTACCAATTCATCTAATACTGTAGTAGAGATTTGTTAGTGAATGTAGCTTCGTGTTTTCCTTTGATATAGAATATTGAAGCATCAAGAAAGGGTTCATTTCAGGCTTCAATTTTTTTGGATAAGTATTGTATAATGTGTTGAATATATTTCTAATAAGTTTGGTTGAGTTGTATATAAGTTGTGACTTAGGGTTTGTTTTTTGAGTTTTGTTAGGTTTGTTTTCAATTTCTGGTTCTTTTTCTTTATCATTTTCTTTTTTCTTATCTTTAGTTATGACTAACTCAAAATAAGAACATTTGGGGTCTGTGCAGATAAATATATAATGGTTGGCATGTTTAAAGATTTCATTATGTCTTTTATAAAGACTAGTTAGTTTTTTGAACTCAATAGTAGTAGGTAGAAGCTTTTTAAGATGAGAAATAAAATGTTGTCTAAATTCATACTTGAGATAGTTTTGGACTTTGGTTTTGTTAATAGTATTAGAAAATTAATAACTGTATATAGAAAAAATTTTTTTGAACCATTCATTGAAATGGTCAAGTGAATTTTTTAAAGATGGTATGTTGTATTTTTGAAGGAATAAGGTTTTAGAAAGATTAAAGTTAAGTTTAATGTTAAAACAATTATTCTTTTAATAAAAAGGAACTGATGTTGTTTATCGGCTTCAGTGCTCTCAAATGTTATATTAAATCTTTTGGGTCTTAGTTTGATATCTTCTTTGAATTTGGTGTAGTTAATTGCTTGATAGTTAACAAAAAGATATAAGTAAAGTCAGTCAAGATTAATACAAAATTGTAATCAATTATAAGTTTAAATAGGTGGAATGATGGCTGGAGAGGCAAATATTTCTGAATAATTAAGTTTAGTGAAAAGAACTGTTGTAAATATAAGAATAAGTTTTTTGAGTGTTTTTTCAAGAATATTAAATAGTATTGTAGTAGCTTTATCATTGTCAGAGTTATGTTGTTAGATTAAGTCAGTAAGAAATTGAGGTCTAGCACTAGCCATTTGTCTAATTAATAGATAAAAGCTTGCTTTAAATAGATCTTATTTTCCAACTGCTTCTTTAATGACTTTGCCAAGGTAGAAATTATAAAGATATTCTTTAAGAAAATTAAAGAGTTTTTAAGACATCTCTGTTTATAATTTTGTGTGGTTTTGCTTTTATCAGTAACTGGAAAGTCTGCTAAGAAGTCATATGATGGGTTAAGTTTGGGTCTTATTGCTTGACTATAAGATTGAGCTAATTGAGATTATTGGGGTAGTTTTTTGTTAGGCTGTTGTTTGCATAAAAGTAATGAAACTTGATGTAAAAGTTGTTGTTGTTGTATTTGTTGTGTTTGTTGGGTTTGTGATTGTTGTTGTAGTTTAGGTGGTGTAGTAGAGCTGTCAATATCCATATTATTGTTAATAGAAGTTGTTTCTTCAAAGTTAGATGAAATAAATATGAGTTCTGAAACAAGAGAATTATTTAGATTTTGATCAAGTAAAGAAATAACAAGCTATTTAGTTGGAAGTTTATATTGTAAAGATGGACCTTGTTTAGGGATTTCAATAGGTTGAAGTTTGCATTGATTAGCTAAAGTTATTTCTTTATAAATTTCAGCTAAGCAATTATTGTGGTTTGCTGTATTTTGATAGAAAATAAATTCATTTTATAATGTGTAGTTGTTGTTAGTCACTTCATAGTTAATGGGAGTTTGGCATTTAAAATAAGTGTGTGTATAAATAGTGGCTGTAGAAGATGGTGAAACTTGTGATTTAGATTTTGCAAATGCTTGTTGAAGTTTTTTGGCTTGTTTGTTGATTATTGTTTTATCGATTTTACTGATAAGTTCATATATTTTATTGTTTTCTGCAATGAATTTAGTGTAAAATAATTCACACATGCACTTAATTATTGCAGTTATTGTAGAACAGAAAAAAAATGAGTTGGTGAATAAGATCTAAGTTCCATGGTAATACATTTGGTAGGTCTGTATTTGTCCAAAATAGCTCTTACTTGTATAGGTTCATTTTTATAAATAGTAATGTCATAAGAACTTGTATGTTTCTTGAAGAAATAATCAAAATCTAAGATATCTGGTACTTTTGTACTAAGAATAGGCATATTGCTATAGGTTTACTTAGAAGTCTGAATTTAAATTACTTAGTAAAGATTTTTGTAATCTTTAATTAAAGATTTTTTAAGAAGTTTAATTATAATATAAGATTGATTGTAAGGTACAATTTGTATTTGTAGGGTTTCTACTGTGGCTACTGCGGCTGCTGCAGCTTGTGTAACTTTGTGTAATCTAGATAATACAAATTTGTGGCTGGTATGCCTAGTGTGACTAATGTAGTATAAATTTATAAATAGTTGAGTATTACAATAACTATTGTGTAATTGAGTGCAAAATTTATTTTTAGCAAGTTAGTATAAGATAATTTGTAACAAATTAATTTCTTTTTTTAGATAAATTTAATTTACACAATATGAAATTAAATGAAACTAATTTTAGAAATGATTTAAGGTTACACAAAAACGTTTTGGTGAAAAAATTTGAGGTAGAGACAAAAGAATTAAAAAAAAAAAATGAAACTGCAGAGAAGTTAAAGTTGTTTTCTATTATAATTCTGTTAATTTTAGACCTACAAGCTTCTTTTTAGACTTGTTTTGATCAGAAGAAGGTGCTTTAAAACTTTTCTTATGACTATAAAATAGGTTAATAAAATGCTTTATAAAAAATGGTTAAAAGTTTAATAGTGAAGGCTAAAGACTGTTTTGGCAGTGTTAATCTGCGAGTTTGAAAGTTATAAACTTAAACCTTTCAGAATATATATAAAATTAGGAGCTAAACAGGTTTATTTAAGACACCAAAATTGATTATCTTAATAAAATAATCAGATATTAGCGATTTTTTTAATGACAGATTTTTAGTTATTTTTATGTAAAAAGGATTTATGAAAAGAGTTTTTAAATAAAATAATTTATTTTAACTAAGATAATACAAATTAATTAATAAATTTAATAATGACATTCATATTGATAACTATATATTCATATGATTCTCATAATTTTGAAGCATAATGAAAGATATTTAAGAATAAGTTAGTAATCTTAAAGATCACATATAAATAACTCTATTTTACATAATGGTATTCTGTATTATCTTATATTTTAATCTATTTTTATGATAAATTTAACAAATTAGTATAGATAAGAATTAGAATCAAATATAAATATCTAAAGTATTGTAAATCTTGGTCTTCAAAAACATATATAAAAGAACTATGTTTTTGGCTTATAAAAAATTAAAATTTAATTCTCTCTTTAATATTTAAAATTTTACTTTGGTTTTATTATATTAATTTTATCTTCTATATAATTAATAAAATTATTTGTTCTATATACAATATTCTAAATTTAAAATTAATTATTAATAATCATGATTATGATTGTAATTATATAACTATCATGACAAGATTTTATAATTTATATATTTTTTTTAAATAAATTAGTATAAAATTATTATATTTTAAATATATTTAATTATTGATTACTTTCATAATCACAAATTATTATAAATCTTTATTAAATATTTATTAAATTTTTAAAGTTCTATAAATTATAATCTTTATATTATAATTAATATATTTCTTGAATTTTTTTAAAAAAGAAATTTTAGTTAATATTATAATTATAATTTTTATTTTTTTAAAAAAATATCTATTTATTTCAATACTCCAGAAGATTATAGTAAAGAAGAAATTTATTTTTACAAATTGATAATGATATTTATGAAAGTAATTTGAATAAAGATATTATTGAAGTTGAACAGAATATGAAAAATATTGAACAAAATATGAATATTGATAAATCAACTGTAATAAATAAAGAAAATTCAACTCAAAATTTAGAAATAAATCAACAAATTAAATATTTTAGTAAACTTGAATCAGATGTTTGGAAATATGTAAATAAAGAAACAAGAAAATATTCTAAATGTTCTAAAATATTTAATATTAATATAGGAACTAGTTTTATTAGGTCTTATTTACAAAAACATAAATTATTACTAAAAGAAAAACAAACTATTTTAGATTATATAATTAAAAAACACTCACTAAAAATTCAAACTGAAAAAACCAAAGCAATTATTAATTGGATTATTTTAACTATTCAAATATTTAAAGTAGTAGAAAGTAAAATATTTTATAATATGATTCAAGTATTAGACCCATATTATCAAATTCCTACTTGTAAAACTATTTATAATTTTTTATAGTTTAATTAACAAAAAGATTTAATAACAAATTATATAAAAAATATTTTATCTAAAATTGCATTAACTACTAATATTTGGATATCATTAAAAATGAAAAGTTTTTTAGCTATTATTATTCATTTTATTGATGAAAATTGAAAATTACAACACTTTGTTTTAGATATATTTTAACTTAAAGGTTCATATACTGGACATATTATTGCTGATAAAATATATAATTTACTAAAAGAATTTGAAATAGAAACTAAAATTATTTTATTAATAACTAATAATAGATCTAATATAATTGTTGCTATAAGTTATTTACAAAATAAATTAAATTTAAATAATTTTAGTCATTATAGATGTATAGGTCATATATTAAATTTAGTAGTTTCTGCTGGATTAAAACTTTTAGAAAATTTAATTAAAAATTTAAAAAAACTAATTAAAACTATTCATAAATCAACTAAATATCTCAAAGATTTAGAAACTATATCACAATTAAATAATAATTCTTTTTTAGTTCTAATTTTAAATTGTAAAACAAAATAAAATTCTATATATTATATAATCAAAAGAGTATATAATCTTCAAGAAGCTCTTGAAATATTATCAGTTAAATATTTAACATTACAATTAAATATATCAATAAAGAAAATTGAAAAAAATTTAAAGATTTAATTTAATTATTAGAACAATTTAATGAAGTTACTATTGAACTTTCTTCACAAACCTATTCTACAATTGCATATACACAAATAATTTTATTAGCTATTAGAAATAAATTAGAATCTGATAAGGGCCAAGATTATTTATTACAAGAAGTTGTTAATACAATGTTATATAAATATATTGAATATTTAAATTTAATTACAGAATCTTTACATATTTCTGCTTTTTTAGATCCAAGATATAAAAAATATTGTTTTTCTAATATAGATACTGAAGAAATTTTAAAATCAATAGAAAAGAATTAGATCAACAACTACCTATATTAATAATTAAATCTTCTAAAAAATTAAGTTTTTATCAAAAATTAAAAATACATCACAACAATTACAAATAATAGATGATGAAGTTTATAAATATTAGTTACATACTAAAGCAAATAAAAATATAGATTTATTAAATTGGTAGAATACTCATGCAACAGAATATCCAGTACTTTCAAAACTTGCTAAAAATTTTTTATATATTCAAGTTAGTTCAGTTTTATGTAAACAACTTTTTTCAATTGCTGATCAAGTAATTTGTAAATCAAGAAATAGTTTAAATAGTAATTCTGTTAGAGCATATTTATGTTTATGTAGTTGCTTATCTGAAAATATACCAGCATTAATTGATATATAGTAGGTAAATTAAAAATTTAATTTAAAATTAATTATATAATAATTTAATATTTACTAATTTATTTTTTTAAAAAAATTAAAACTTAGAATAAATAATTCTAACTACAATTATTATCAAAATTAGAAATTTTATTTTTTATTATTATTTATATATTATATATTACTACATATTACAAATATTCTATATACATATATTTATCATATTCATAACTATTATATTTTAAATATTTATTATATTTTATAGTTAAATTATTTATATTTATATAAATTTTTTTCCTATTAGGATTTTCCCTTGGCTACTAGCCTAAATTTTTAATTTATATTAAATTTTATAATTATATAATTTTTATTTATTAATTTATCAAATATATATATATATATATTTTTTTAAACCCCAAAGTAGCAATTACTTGAGGACGTCATGTGACACGATTATCAAATATATTTTAAAATGTATTTTATATAAATTTATTAAAAATTTACTATTTTATTAAAAAATTCGGTTTATTTTAGATGATAAAGTTAGCTTTTTTTAGTTAAAAAAATTTACTGGTAAGTAATTATTAGTTCAAATCAACTCACAGACAATCACTTCATAGACACCACATTTCACCGACAATTATTCACCGACAAGTTCATTTCACCGACATTTTATTTCACCGAAACTCATTACAGACAAAATAGTTTTAGCTATTGTCGTTAGGACCAGATTGGAATTAGAGTTAAACTTAGTGCAATTTATAAAAAAAAACTTGGTGAAATGAGCTTTGGTGAAATAACCTGTCGGTAAATGAACTTGTCGGTGAATAATTGTCAGTAAAATGTGGTGTCAATGAAGTAATTGTCGGCGAAATAATACGGATCCAATAATTATATGCTTAAACAATATAGTTTATAAATCGCTTATTTGAAAAAATAAAATTCTTATTTTATCTAAAATTAGATAATTGATTAAAAAAACCTTTTCATAAGATCCGATAAATAAAACCTTACTTTATTGAGAATTGAACCTTTATCTGAACTAATTTTAATATGCAAGTCTTCACTATAAATTCATTTCGAATTGTAATCATACAGTAAATCTACAAATACCATCGCTATATACTAAGACTTCAATTTGTAATTTATTGTATAGTTAGATATAATGGCAACTATTAATTTATCAATAACACAACCACAATAATAACTATAATACTGAACTTTCCTAGAGTAACCATCAAAAAACCCCGGACACGTCATCTTTGCGGCTTATATTGCTGATTGATATATTCAAAATTACTATCAGCTACATAATATATAAATAGTAATTGTTATTGTTATTATTTTTTTTTATGCTTAACGCAATTGATGATACCACATAAATCACATATCCGGGGGTTTTTTTGTGGTTACGCTGTAGTAGTTCATCATACTGCAAATCAATACTGATACGTACTAATCCTGATTAAATATGCACATAGATCTGATTAAGACTTGGATGTTTTGTCACAAACCTAGCTAATAACTGATCAGTTATTGGACCGGTCATTTGACTGGTTATATGACCGGTTACATGACCGGTTATATGGCCGGTCATATGACCGGTCATATAACTGCGGTCGGTCGGTTATGAGTCAATGACTGGTAATAACCGACCGATAACCGACCGGACCCACCCCTAGGTGTGACTAATAATATTACGTTACAAATAAATATTTACTATGTAATTTATATAATAAATGCTTATTGGTCACATATAACCATTGGTCACACCCTTAATGCCAAATGGAAAGTTGCGACTATATTAGACCATATATCTTTATGACAGTATGCAAAATAGTATGCATTAGTATGACCGATTCATTTTTTTTATACATATGTGTATACTATACGCTTTTCCCTCTTTTTTTGCCTATGTTATGTTTTTCATAGTATTGACCTTACGATTATTTGCAACACTGATGGCAACTTATCCACTACCTAAATTATGAAAACCTACTGTTGAAATCATGAACCTACCTACTTAAATTATAAACTTAATATTAAATTGCCAAATCACCACTTTTTGAAATCACTAATTTGCTACTATGAAAAAATCTCAAATCATCATACTAGAATTACGAATCATCTATCGTTAAAATCATTACTTATCAATGTAAATTATTGGCTAATCTACTATAAAATCGTTAACTCATTTAATGCTAAAACCACCACCTTATTTTTGAATAATTGGCTTATCCATTGCTGAAATTACTAATTTACTATTGCTAAAATTATTACTAAAATCATGAACTTACTACTAAATCATGAACTATTCTCTATATCATTAATTACAAATCATTAACCATTAACTATTAAATTACTTATCTACCTATTTTCGAAATTATAGACCCAAGTAATAAACCAACCTATTATTAAAATTGTGAATCTACATAATATTGAAATTACTAAATCACACATTATCACTGAGATCATAAGCTTACTACTATAATATCATAAACATATTTACCTTCTATTAAATCACTTCAAAAGCACAAATTACCAACCTAAATCTTAAAGATTTTATAATGGCCTTGTCAAATATATAATACATTGATCTCACCTCGATCCCATGTTTTAACCTTTTGAACACAAACAATTTATTAGTTGATATAAAAACAAGTAATTATTCGATTAACACAATCGAGATGAGTGACTTATTACTTTAAAAGCCTTACGCAGTCGATGGATGGAAGATTAACGTAAATAATTGTAGAAAATTATATTACTCTCATAAAACTCAAAAAGAAGCAATTAGACCTAGTAGAGTACACATGGATATGGACAAAATTTATGAGCAAGATTTTTCAATATTATAGTTTTAATGTGTGATAACAATTCCATTATTCATTACTAGAATTAATGTCTTATAAGAAATATAGAATTACTTGTAAAAACATTTTTTTTAAAAAAGCAATTATATATATATAGTATATAGATTTATAAATTATGTAATTAGTTAAAATCATTATATAAAAAATCCAAAAAAGGTTCATATTCTAATAAAATTTTTATTTGAAGAAAATTATTAAATTTACAATTGAATTTTCTAATTGATCTCTTCGTAATTAAGCCAATTTATAATGTTTCTAGTAGAAATTCAATGTCATAATGTATTTAATGGATTCCAATAATTAGTTGCCTTGCATCATTTGGAAGTATTGTTGTAAATAGTATTAATGATGTTTTTTCTCGACATTTTACTTTAAAAGACGCATTCTTATATTGTTGATAATATTAAATATATATATATATAATTATCAGTTATTCTACATTAGATTGATGAAAGAAAACCCTTAATTATTACTAAACTTTGAGGTTGATACGTAAAGAACATACAAAACAAATCTATTAGAAACCATATACGTTGCTACACCTGATTCTCAACCCACCCTTGAAATCTTCTGCATACGCCCCTGTATAGAGATGGGCATGGTGTTTAATTGTCACATATTGTAATTATGTAAAATTAACATCCGTTGTGATTTTCATAATTATAATCATGTAACAATTAAGCACTATGCCCATCTCTACCCTTGTACCAGTATTTGTACAAACCTTTAATCGTACCACCGTACTTCCTTTCCTAATTAATATATCCTATACATACGTTATCTTGTTACTAAATGTATGACCCATACTATGATATGTAACGCGTAGTCATAATCATTCGATAATGAATATAGGATAAGGTTAGCTGCTGGTTATAGTTGTATAGTAAGAATATCGTTAATCGATCGGGTTACCATTGCTGAATAATAAGGTTTACTTGTTATCAAGACGCTGCTAACCCGATACATAGTTCTTATAATTGATTGTATTTCGGAGTGAATCTTAAATTAGATCAAGGTGCGAAGTTGGTGTTTGTATTAGTAATAGAATGGTATTTTATTAATATCGGGGATTCCAGTTGTCGTATAATTATAAAAGACCATCGAATTCACCTTGCTTGCATCTACGGGTTCTACACACAGACTGTACTTAGAGGTTCTACCTGAAGTATCCTCCTTTATAAATAAAGATCCTTATTTATATTATATCATGCGACTCTATTCTCTATTATTGCGAGCTTATTTCTTTCTTTCTCGATATCTCCATCGTCATTTTCTTCATCTATTCACATGCTATTCTATATTCGTAACTAAGCAAAGGTGTTTTTCGATTTTTAACAGTTGCCTACTTCGTTTTTATGCATCAAGTGTAGCCCGGGTTTGCATGAGGAGAGCATCTTTCTGCTTTGTGAATACAAAGTATAATTTCTAATTATATTATATAATTAGATGTTTTACCTTGTTTTCGCAACGCAGGAGGATGCTCTCGTCATGCAAATTTGGATTATACCCGATACGCACCCAACGCGCTAAACAAAGTAAGGCAGCTGTTAAAAATCGAAAAAGACCTCTGCTCGTTAACTATCCTGAGCTATCTTGGCATCCTTGTATCTGTTGCTCTCCCGGCTTGTAGTTACAACGTATAAGATAGATACAAAATGATAAAAATATAAAAGGAAAATACTGATCTACACAGAACAACTAAAAATAAAGTGGCACATATTTGCATAGACCAAATTAACTAAACAATAAACATAATCAATTTGATATAAATAGAAACATCTTCCTGCGACAGCAATGTACTATACACGTTAATAATAACAACGAACAACAATAAGCAGTAGCGAGCATCAATGAGAAACAAATTAGGATACATAAGCATATGCATGGGCATGAGTACATATATATATAGTGCCTTGATTCATATGAATAAACCTATTAAAGGGACAAAAGAGAAAATCAATACTAATAATCAAAAAAACACTCCTAAAACAAAAACTAACTAATACAAAAGCACTATTGCATTATAAATGCGTTAATACTATTGTGTTCCCATATATTTATGCGTAGCGATAGTAGTTAATCATTCAGATTTCTCGTGATCATGATTGATAAAATAAATGATGCGTTTCGATATACTGCGCCAAAAACATAGTTTCTTTTAAATCGTAAAACCTTTCTATAAAAAAAAAAATTTTTTTAAAAAAACCGATTTGATACTTTATGCACCTAACTGTGCTTCACAAAATCATTACTCAGTTTTAAATATTATTTCTAAATAAAGTTTAGCGATTTTTAAATTGGTTTTTTTTTCGAATTGCCATAATTTTTATAGAATTTTTTCCAAAAGCCGATCGGTATCTTTGTAGAGCTCAATTAAGTGCATAAAGTGTCGATTAGTATGTTTTAAGAAATTTTTTTAAAAAAAAGATTTAACAATTTGAAATTATTATATTTTTGATGCAGTATATCGAAATAAATTATATTTGTCAATCATTATTTTATTGCTATGTATTATAATATTATTGTCGTTGTAGTTGATTTCTTTTATTATTTTTGTTTCTTACAAGTAAGGATGAAATTCTACGCAAAGCTATTTTATTAATATTATTACTATAAAGTTCTAAAGAGATTAAAGTAGTATTTACATAAAGAGCATCTACTAATTCATTCCCACCTATGTAATTATAACTAAGATCCAAAATAGTTAAAGTAGTATTGTTACGAAGTGCATCTGCTAACATTCTCCCTCCTTCAGAATATATACGATTTGTAGCAAGATCTAGGAAGGTTAAGGTATTGTTCGTGTGAAGAATTTCTGCAAATGCTTTTCCTCCATCGTCACCAAGTTGATTACTCCGAATACTCAATGAAGTTAAAGTTTTATTTTTAGAAAGAGCTTTTGCTAACATACATCCTCCTTCAGAACCAAGATTATTGCTATTTAGTTTCAAATGGATCAAACTATTATTTACACAAAGTGCATCTGCTAATGCTTTTCCACCTTCAGAACCAATATTATTATTCCAAAGATCTAAGTATGTCAAAGAAGTGTTCGTACAAAGTCCATTTGCTATCATACTTACTACCTCAGAACCAATATCATTATCTCTAAGACTTAGAGAAGTCAATGTGGTATTTTTACAAAGAACATCCGCTAATGCTTTTCCACCTTCATAACCAAGCTCGTTGCCTTCAAGATTTAAACGGGTTAAAGCAATGTTCTTATAAAGTGCTTCTGCTAATAATTTTCCACCTTCAGGTCCAAGTTTATTATTCCAAAAATTTAAGGATTTTAAAGCTATACCTTTATTAAGAATTTCCTCTGATAAATTTAACATTCCACCATAAATAAGTCTACGAATTGTTAAAATTTTGAGTCTTTCACCTGTTCTTACAAGCATAATAATTAAAATAGATACAATTGTTCGAACCATATTGATAGATTTTGCATCTTTCAAGTAATATGTTAATTCGGGTGATCCATGTCTTTCATGATTAATCCAATCAATAATTCCATCACTTGAATAAATATTGATAACTTTAATATAAGATGTATAATCGAATAATGGTCTTGGATCTTTTGGAATCA
Organism: Cetraspora pellucida; assembly: GCA_910591915.1. Taxonomy (NCBI): domain Eukaryota; kingdom Fungi; phylum Glomeromycota; class Glomeromycetes; order Diversisporales; family Gigasporaceae; genus Cetraspora; species Cetraspora pellucida. The sequence goes on from CAJVQA010005730.1 coordinate 12,734, forward strand.
TTATATTAAATGGTATTAGAAGTGCTTGTTCTTCTTTACTCAACATTAAAAGACACATTTTAACAAGATTTCTATCTTTAAAAAAATCCAATTCACTCCATAATAAAGGTACAATATTTCTACACCATTGACGGTCTACAAGAAGGCATGAAAATAAAAATTTACGATTACCTTTAAGGTACATAAATATTTCATAAAGGCATTCGTTTGGCAATCTTATCATCTTAAAAAAAGAGATGACCTTTTTTTTTGATTCGTATTGAATGTAATATAAATGCATCTATTGTTTGTCTTTGGTTACTCAAATTATTACAATCAAACGTACAGATTTTTTTTTGCATAGTTAATAATGATGCAATTTGTTGATCTTTGGCGTTTATATTCTTCATATTTGTCATCGATCTTTAGATTACCCCTGGATCTCCAAATCATTAACGCTAACGCTAATAAATTTTTACTCACACGTGATGATTGTCAATTTAAACTACTGTACTGCGTGCACGCACCTAGTGCTAGTTCTGCTGCGTGATCGGTATACCAATCATAAATTTTTTGGAAATTAATTACGTATGTCGAGGACTTTTATTTGTAAATTCATTATTGATAGATTTTTAAATAGGCTGGTTTTAGGTCTAGCCTAATTACATCAATAATTTAATTAGTCTTGTTATAGCATGAGTATATTCATAAACATCAAATACAGTTCGTTTGTTAACAATACATTCTATTTTTGTCATATCCACAAATCATTGTCTAAAAATAACTTTCAAAAAAATCAATCAAATACATAAAAATTAAAAAAAAAACATTTATCTCAGAATAATGTGTTTAGTGTATAACCAAAAGCAACTCTTAAGTAAATTTAAGATATGGTATATACATGTATGCTACTTAGTATTTACATGGCGTGTATATATTGGGAAAAAATCAATTGTTAAATGCAAAATAATATTAAATAATTTTAAGAATTTATCTTATTATATCTTTGTAAAGAATCAATCATGAATTTTATAATTATTTTCGGTTGTTTTGAATTAATTAATAGAAAAGAATTTATTTAATTGTTTAAATCCAAAATATATTTTGGGATTGTTGCTAAATCATAATGTTAGACAATTGATATATCTCAAAAATTGACAAATTAACTAATATATGATATATTAAGTAAAAAATTTTGAACCTATTACATTGCTATATCTTAGGATATCTAACTCTAATTTTCATATGTAAACTATTAAAATATAGATATAATGCTAGCGCCACTAGTATACTTAATATAATTGCGTTAAAATACTAACGCTAATATATAATTTATACAGTAAAACCTCCATATGTGCACGCTCTTGGACTGAACTTTAACGATGTGCAATAAGAAAAAGTGCATTTATGGAAGTCACGTATAGATTGGGCCGAATTTAAGCGCGCATGTGCATTTATAGGATGCATTTACGGAGATTTTACTGTATATAAATTTATCTTTTTCATTATATTCGTTAGATCACGGGACACTGAGCGTATTTACAAGAGAAACCGTTACGTTATGCAACCAATCCGACACCTGGTGTGCAACACAAAATAATTATTTTACAATACCAGACCATTCCTAATACATATTATAATTAAAATCCAATATTATAACAAAACAGGTGATGGATTATAATTATAACATGTACTAGCGGAATGGTCTGGTATTATAAAATAGTTATTTTATGTGTTGCACGCCAGATGTCGGGTTGTATAACATCAACAGTCTCTGCTGTTTCTTTATTTAGGCCAATGCTACGGACACAACATTCAAGTGATAAATCCAGCCAATTTTGTGCACATAAGCCACTCTAACCTTAACTCTAACGCTAGTTCTGGTCATTGTTGTGCACAAATGTTGTGCCTATAGCATTCCCTCTTTATTTAATCTTGTTTTTATCTAGTATACACGTGAATTACAACATGCAGTATGATGTAAGGTATTATTAATATTAATTTCGGTTGATTATTAAATAATTCAATAATGACTTTTTTAAACCTGCTCCACCTGTTATTATTCCCTTTAGAGTCTTTATCCCTTTTTCGACTCTATTTCTAGACACAAACGCATCACAAAATTATTTATATGTAGAATTATGTAGGATGTTTATGTAGAAATATGTAAAATTTTTATGTAGCCTTATAAACCCAATGTAGATTTACTTATCTATTTATATAAATCAATATATATTTTTATGTAGAATTATGTAAAATAGCAAAAAAATTTAACTTTAATATTAAAGTTAGGATTAGATCTTAAAGTTTAAATTAAGGCTTGGGGAAGGTTTTTGAGCATTTTGACCATTTTCACTTAGTGTATCGTTTGAGAAATAGCTGAAGTAAATTAATCAATTTACATCGATTTTACGTTTATATAAATAATGAGTAAAATTATATATACAAATTGTGTAGTTTACATACAAAATTCTTATTGTATAAGTATACATTGGGGTTGTAAATCTATATAAAAATTCTATATAACTTTATAGTGCTATATAAGGTTTATAAAAAAAAACAACTAACTGATAACAAGGTTAACAGATAGGAGATAGGCTTATCGTCCTACATTGTACATATGTAGCAGCACCAAATCACAAAATTCCGGTGATATGTAGCCACATAGTTGCCGTGAATATCTCATTTATGGAGTCAGGTGTTGTTTCATTTGAATTTCAAAAAATGCTATATAGTAAAACCTCCATAATTGCATGCTCTTAGGACTGAACCTTAACGATGTTCATTTAGAGAACAATAAGAAAAAATACATTTATGGAGGTTATGTATAAATTTGGGCCCGAATTTAAACACAAGTGTGCATTTATAAAGGATGCATTTACGGAAATTTTACTATATATAATTTTCCAGATTTTCTTATATAGGCTGTATTGTCACTTCTGATACATCATATTTTATAAAATAAATTAAATGCTTATTAATAATATTAAATCTAATAACTGTTATTTTAAACTATACTTTTAGGATTATATATACTATAATATTAAGG
>CAJVQA010005731.1:0-15760 GCA_910591915.1 Cetraspora pellucida
ATCGACTAAGCCGTTCGTAGGTTACACGACATATCCCATCGACAAGCGACTGACTCGCCGTTTCGCCCGTGTCAATAGTGATTAACGAATAAAATTTTACTTACAGGTTTTCCCTGTGCAGCTCTCATATGATAGATTTTATGTGTGACATCTCGGTCGACTGTTAGGTGCATACAAACCTATGAACGTACGAACGTACATATTACGAAATTGATCAGTATTAATCACATGATATAAAAATTACATGAAATTTTAATTTCAGAAACTTACCGAAAATTACGCAAAATTACACAAAATGACGGTAATTTTACAACCCTATTCCCGGGTTGATTTTACCATTGTGCTGCCTATTTATTTAATAAAGTTAAAAAGTTAATTCCGGCCAGAAATTAGTAACCAATTATGTAATGCGGGCCAATATTTTTCAGATCCACGGCCGTTAGCCAATCAAAATCGAAGATCTACCGGGACAATTTGTTGCGGTAGCTATTTAACAGTTATGTTGATCACTTGCCTAAAATTGATTTCCCGGTATTAAAAAGTCATCGTTTCGGTTATAAATGTAATAAGGGAAAACGGTAATTTGTGGGTTTTATAGGGATTAAGGGTTTTAAGTGATATAATAAGTTAAAGGGATAAATCACAAGTAATACATTTAATAGCTTTAAGAGTCTATGTAATTAGACAGTATATAATAAAGGCTTTGCGCCATAAGAAAGAGGATCCTTCGTGTTTCCAATAAATCCGTCTCCTAATAATTACAGCCTGCGCAGGCTGCACAGAACTTTTGAAAGACTACACAGTTGATTTTTAAAATTCAGGCTAGCTAATATAATTCTGACAGCAATGCTACAGGATACAAAAAATTCTCGATTTGATCATTCCTAGTCATAAGTATTTTTTGGCTGAACGAAAGTTTGGTTTGAATCTTCCTGATCATGTTACATTACACCTAATCTTGATTCATAGTTCAGGAGATCTGAGCGGCAAACCTGGTAGTGCTTGAAGTTACCAATTTAGTACACTAACTAAAATTAACCCTTGAAATTATATCTTCCTTGCACACGTTAGTTAATTTTAGGCAGTTTCAACTACTTCAAGCATGAAAATATATTTTTAGAACTCTACAATATTTTGTAGCTTCGTTTTAATTATTTATTTGTGTTAATTTGGTTCATGAATAAAGGCAGATTCTCCAATTATAGAAAAAGCTTACTACAACAGGCTTCTTTGGACATAACGAATTATGAAATTTTGAATTTATATTATTGAGTTTATAATGTGTAGATTTGTATATTCGGTGTTTTAATTCAATTCATCATTTAAATCTGTTCGAGATTATTATTTAGTAATCAAGTTTTTCTTTAGAATCAGGGCCTATCGAATTATTGATTGAGGCAATTAATTAATTATTGAGGTAATTAATTATTTGGTGGCGTAGCCATAGAGAGTCAATTAATTGCAATTTTTGCAGTTGTTTGCAAAATTTAATGACTTTATAAAATAGACATAGTTATGAGTTAGAGTTTTACAATGACATGCTGGCATATGAGGCACTATGCCGAGCATTAGTGCCTCGTGCTGTGCCTAGTCCAGTGCCTGTCTGTTCCTTTGCACCTTACGTGTTGGGCAAATCTTGTTAATTTATTAAACTATGATTTGATTTATGTATTAATTGAAATGTAGTAAACTATCATGCCAGATACATTGACTTATGCCAGGGCATTAGTGCCGATGTTATGCTTTGTGCAAATGCCTAAAAGGAGTCTGGCATTTTTAGATAAGCACTGAGTACTATGCCCGTACCTGGTGTCTTAAATTTCTTCATTGGATGAGGGCACATGTCAGGCATGCTGAACCCTAGTATGAGTATATTTGCTGATATTTGACATCAAAAATTATAATCACTTTTTGAATTAACTTACAAGATTTATAAATTGTGTAAAGTATAAGAATATTCCTTTACAAAGACATGTATATGGTATAGCATTCTAAATCTTCTTTTTTTAATCGGTTCCAATGAAGCCCAAACTTCCAAACAAATGCTACATGGATGCCTTTTTTTAGACATTCAAATAACGACAGACATTAGCGTAAGTTATATTCCTCCAGATAATTGCCAATAATCAAAAGGATGCTTTTTTTAGACCTTCAAATGACGGCGGCATTAGTGTAGTTTATGTTCTTTCGATTACAGCTGATAATCAAAAGGATGCTCTTTTTAGATCTCCAAATGATGAAATTCAAAAAAAAGCCTTAAAATGATGAACAGCTGATAATCAAAAGAAGAAATGGGTTATACAAATTTAATGAACCATTTAGATACGTTTACATTTAATGACAATGTAATTCTGTAAATGTAATCAATTTTTCATTTCTTAAAATTTTACATTATCGCGAAATTTATAGTAAAGGTAAAAAATTGCAATTATTCTAAATTGAAATGCAATTAATTTTTCGGTATCACTGTTTAGAATATGTTAACTATTTATTCTGGTCTAATAGTAGTGATTTCTTCTCTTAGAAAGCAATTAAGAAAGCTTTCCCTTCTAATAATAATAATAATAATAATCCAAAATAATAAAGGATTAATAAAAAAATTTTTTTGGTTCAATTTTCCAGAGAATTTATAAGGTCGGAATATCATGGCTGTGCTCTTGAGTATCGTCACCAAAATTCTACGGATACGTAAGATTTTTTGTAGCGCAAATATATCAGATTTCAAGATAAGGTGTAATGTAGCACGATAAGGAAAATTCAAAACATACGTTTGTTTTGTCAAAAATCGTTTACCGTATTTCGCGAAATAATGCGCAAGAGTTTGGCCAAAATTAAGCTTGATTCAGACCATAGTTCGAATTAATGCTCATGCGTGTTATTTCACGAATCTGTATAGAAAACGCGGATGGTGCTCATTTTGCCGACAATCACTTCACCGACAGCCTATTTAACAGTTATTTCACCGACAATCATTTCACAGACAAAGTAATACTGGTCATTTCGTTAAGATCAGTTAGAATTAGAGTTAATGTTAGTGCAACTTTAAAAAAAAAACCTAGTCGGTGAAATGGGCTGTCAGTTAAATAAACTTATCGGTAAATTGATTGTCTTTAAAATGAGTTGTCGATGAAATTGATTGTCGGTGAAATGACACGTACCCTAGAAAACCATGTTTAGTACTCCATCGAAATTTTTCCTTGGATGATTTTACTAATATAGATACTAATATCTAACAATATAGTAAGCACTAACCTAACTCGGAACGACACAAAAAAAATTTACGGGCTCGTGACGACCTCGATTGATGGTAACGCTGGGACTTTTATGTATGTACATACAAGTTTGTAAAAAAAGTCTTGACTTTTGTTAACGCAGTCCTGTAAAAATTTTGATTTTTATTAAACATTAAAACGATCTCGTAATTTTGTGAGAGTAGTGCATACAATCCCGTAAAAATCATGCTGTCTCATATATTGTTTTTAGGGATTAAATTTAATTAAATTTATATCCCTAGTCATATAATTAAATTTTTTACAACTATACTATTATATATATAATATATACTGTATTATGAATATAGTATGCTAATTTTATATACTCAAATTTTATATACTCAAAAGCGATTTTTGTAGTATATTCACTATTTTATTAAACCACTGTTTAGATACATATCCATATATTTGGAATGCACTTTAATTACTCTGATCAAGATTAGTTTGAGAGCTGTTTAACGTTAAAATGTACGTATTAGTTGTTGCCCATTTTTGTATCATTGTGTGACCCTTTTCTTGATCCATACTTACTCCGAAAGTCATTTTGACTTACATCGATCATTCTTACCTAATTATTCTATATTAGTCTTCGCAATCTTTAATCTTTTCAATGATATATGAATCACGAAAGAAAGATGACTTTTACAAAAAAGAAATGAAATTGTACACAAGAACGAAACTCGGTAATGGATCGTCGAAGGCTTGAGCGATCGTCAGTGGAATAGCCGATGGACAGGTGTCAAGAATAAGCGGCGGTAAGCGACAGTAAGTGGCAGTGCATGAAATTCTGAACGAAGATTATGGCAGAAGTATGGCCAAAGCCCCTTAGATCAACTCGCATAATTCGTAATTCCAATGAAAATATTCGAGAAAAGCACTTTCCATGATGTTGACTAAATAATTTTAGTACATCACTGATGGCATACCCAACTTCCTCGGCTAATAATGTTTATTAATTAATGGTAAAGTACCATCATCGTATGGTTATAATCTGTTATTCATAAAGAATGATCTGAGCCAACTTCGGGCTAGTGTAAACTAGTGAATATGCCCAAGTTTAAGAACAATAATTTCTTTCTAATTAAGTTTTAGGATTAAATGCATTGTTAAATAGATTTTTGTAATTAAAGTTAAGATGATACAGTAACTTATCGTTATATATTAATTTGGATGAATCTATTTGTACAGGCTGCTACGCCTACTTGGCACAACCAATAAAAGCAATAAAGGTGTTTTTTATATTAATTATGTATATTGATTATGGACCCCTATTGTCTGACGAATTAACTAGTTTTGTAAATTAGTAATGCCATTGTGACACAGTAACAGGTTATGATCAATGTATATCACGTAAAAGACAATAAATGTAACGTTTAATGCTTTTTGTTGCTTTAAATATAACAAGTAGGATTTCCCAATTTTAAGATAAAAGCCACAAAATATAATTATACTTCAATAACAATAAAAATTCTCATATATATATGTACTAAGTACTTACTTATACAGATAATTTTATTTTTAATAATATCAGCCTTGGCACAAACAAATAAAGATAGTTTAAAAAAATCGTACGAGTTAATTATAAAATGGTTAGAAAATTAAATTTATACCGTCATAATTTCTTTTATATAAAACGCCACTGATACTAATATACTGTGAAGTCAAAGAGTATGTATGACTCTAATGCACGTGTGAATACAATCATTTAATTAGTATATGCTCGCGAATAAATTGTACTCATATATCAACCATATATCATGTAAGGAACTGTGTGTCAAATTTTTTTAGTGTATTATTACCTGATTTGTTTATACGTATCATATTTTAGAGGCAAATACATACTACATATCTGCGTAACTTTGTCATACTAACTAGAAAAATATACATAATTATATACTATTTTATTTTTCCATTTTTTTCTTTCAGAATCTCTCTTCTTTTTTATTCTTTAATCATCCGCAGAAATGGCTGTCTCGGATACATTAAGAAATCTCTTAGGGTATGAATTTTATTATTTTTAATAGTGTCTTAAGATTGTATCTACCAACATTGATCAAATTTATTTATTTAAAAGCTACGAAACCTTTAAAGTGGTCAAAGTCACAGAGTATGTGTTATATCTTTGAATCATTTATCACATTTCTAATATTAACTAATATTCTTATTGAGGTTAGTCTTCGATTAGGTATCTTATATCGATGTTTTCAAGTCGCAATTGCGATTTATATTTTATCTGAAATCTTTACAAAGTCTCTATATCTAAACAAGGTACTCAGTTATATTTCTACTAAATGGATTATTATTTGACAAATATTAAATTTTGGTCAAATTACGTAGGAACCCCCCGTACCTGGTGCTGTTCGAATAACATTACAAGCTCCAGATAATCTTGTCACACCCTCTTACTGTAACGGAACAACTCCATGCACTTTTTGGAGTCCTAATCAAAGTATATAATTATATTCTTTTTATTTATATATTTATATGTTTTTTTTTTATAATTTGAGTTGACCGTTTGTAATAATTTACATAGTACAATTCCCTTCTGATGGTGCCGGTGTTGCATTTTTTACTACAAGAGCGAGCGTAACGAATTTTCCTAATCAACCCGGATGTAATCCTTTTAATGTTGCATCACCAACAAGTCAATGTTTGGTTAAAACAAAAAATAATCCAAATAATATAACTGTTATGCCAGTATCTTACATTGCTGACATCGAAGATTACACTGTAAGTTTTCTTATATACATATACTATACATGTGTTTATTATATACATCTCATCAAATTGAATTATTTTGAATAAAGGTAATGATTGAACATTCTGTAAGAGGAAGCTCCACATCTATCGCACTTCGTAATGGATTGATGAATGGCGCACTCTGTTCTCCCAATGGACAAAATTGTAAAACGGTAACGAATGCTAGTAGAGTATGTATTTTTATTTTAATTATTTTTTAACGATATAATTATCAAAAAAGCGTCAAATGTTTTGGTCATTAAACAGACGGCAGCAAATCCCAGTGCCGATGGTGATATTTATACCATTAGAGATATTCTTGCGGCTGCAGGTGCAGACTTGGATGGTAATTTGCTTTATTTTCTATATTCCTTTTCAATATATATTATCTCAAAAACTAATCGATGTCAAGATGATGCTTTGAGATTAACGGGATAAAATATAGATAAAAGAGGTTCTTTTATTAAATTTCGATTTTTAACAATAAAATTGGAACGTATAAAAAAGAACAAAAAAAAACTAGTTTGATAAATAATCAATTCAATCTTTTAGATTTAAACCGACTTAATGAACCATCATCTTTTTATGCATATTTTTAATAACTTAGACATAAATTAGATGTTTTTTGAGATAATTTCTATTGTACGTTTAATATCCTCTTTAATTAATTTTTAATTAATAATATTCCGTTCCTATTAAAGCTCCCTCTACGGCTCCTGGTGCTAATAAGGCAGCAGGTGAAACATATAGGTCATCTGGAATAGTCATTGTTATCATTATTGAGTATCAAAATGTTCGGTTCAAGGTACTTTTTTGAAATTTATCTGAAAGAAACACTCTTAGTACTTGCTTGATATGATTGATGATTCATTTTTATTCCTTTTAGTTAGATCAAATAGAGTATAAATATTTGCCTCAAATAATTGATGGAAATGAATACAAAGCTGTAGAAAACGTATACAATACTACTGATGGTTCATACACAGTTATTGATAGGCATGGGTAAGTTTGATGTCTATTTTACTTTCTTGTTTGCACTTTTGTTTAAATACTTAAGATTCCATAATTTCATTTTACGATAATCCAGTATTCGTTTAGTATTCCAGCAACATGGAACGATAGGTCAATTCGGATTTGTCGCTCTTCTTACGAATTTAGTTGCAAGTTTTGCACTTTTTGTAAGTTCTATTCCTTTTCAATTTCATCTTTAGTTTTTAGATCATTAAATATCTTTATCATTAATCATCTTGTAGAAACTTGCCGAGCTTATAGTAGAAATATTCATGTTAAGATTCCACCCTGATAAAAGGGAATACGAAAAAGCCAAGTATGATGACGTAGACACAGTATTAGAAGAAAAATATAAAGATGGATCGGTAGAAAAATCAAAAAACTCAATAGATGAACCATCTGATAGTCGAATAGCCTAAAATCTTAATATGAATTGAGATGCTGAATATTATTAAAACAAGATCAAATATTATTTTTTTAAACAATTATAATATAACGGTTTAAAGTGATTAACATTTTTATTTAGTGGTGATAAATAATATATTCAATTAAAAATACAAAAAAATCGAATTTGTGTATCATTTTTAAATCTTTTCATTTTTTCATTTTTTCGTTATACTATCCAAACCAGTTTAAAATTTTTCATATATAACTTAGATTACATAAAATTCACACTTATTAAAAAATTTAAAACTTTTATTTTTTACTTCATAGAGTTTCGCTGTTTTAATATCTTTTTTAATGGTTCATTAATGGTTAGGTTGATACGTTCGGTCTAGGGATAAATTGACTGTATTTAAAATTTTTAAATGATTGTTTTCAAGGGTATAATAAAATGATATAAAGGTTCTGTTTTTTGATTTATCAATAACGGAACTTTTTAAATTATATATTAAACCATTTTTAACGATAATACTGTAATATACAGAGCATTAAGTTTATAAGTGCCTACCTAAAATTGCCAAGCATTTCTGTGGAGAACACTTTATGCCCATGGGCACCAAGTGCCCATCTAGCGCCCACATAAATGTAAACATTTAAAGTCAGACACAGATTGTCATGAACTTAGTCATGAACACAAAAGTGCCTTTTAGGCATTCTAGACCAAGTACTCTGTGGACACGAATATCTAAATCTATTCATGTATTATTATTTAAAGTAATAACATGACTTTTCACTTAGAACCTTATTTTCAAAATATCTGAAACTTTTATTAAAAGGGAAATTTTCTTAAAGTTTATTTTGCGAAGAAACATATAATAAATTTGTTCAAGGAGACCTTTTTTTATAGCATGAGAAGAAGTTTCTTTTGAAAATATTTTTTTTTTCTCGACCGAACGTTTGTCTTTTGTAGTGTATTTAGTCATATGGTTTTAGTCGGAACTTTCCTCAAAATCTTAGCCTTGCTCTTGTCTTCACAACATTTTCGAAATTTTATTACTTATAATAACGATAATGCAATCCTCAACTGCACTAGCCAGTCGACCATATTATATCAGCTAGCTTAGTTGGCTAAACTGTTAGTTTAAACTCTAGTTCTCTTTTGGTTCTTTCCAGGAGATAATAGGGGTTGAAGCTGCTGCCTAAAATTTTTCTAATAGTTTGTTTAACCGTGTTTATCCAAGTTTGTAAAATCGGTTCAATACGTAGCGATCTATCGTTTTTGGTTAATACATATATATATATATTATGAATTTAACAAAATGCAGGGGTTATGTTCGAAAAATTAAATTGATCTGACCTCCGGAAGTGACTTTTTATATATAAACCAATCAAAACATGAAGTTTTGTTTGCACGGACCAACATGATGAGCAGGAAAAAAAAAATTTTGAAAAACAGATTTCAAAGCCTATTTTAGGGATTAATAAAAAAATATCAAGGAGGCGATTTACCACCTATGCATACACATCTAACGCTAATGCTAAACTAGCCTTTGCACTATAACATCAGAATAATGTGGACACCTACCAGTTTACTTTAGGTTAGGTAGAGATCCCCAATTCTGCTGTGATAGACCCAAAATTCTGCCCGCTTTACAAATCAATTTATGTGAATTATGCGACCGACAAATTTTTTTAGAATTATGCTAGAAATTATGCGAATTATGCGAGAAGTTTCGACTAGAGTTTCATTAAATCTATTAAAAACCGATTTTGACACATTAAAAATATCACCGGTTCTAAACTATATAGGTGGGACCGTCCCATCATTTGTAGATCAGTTACACAATTCATTAAAAAATTTTTTATACACATTTACAGTACTTTTTTGAAAAGCTACGTAACCTCTCGTGACTAGTAAAAGTAATCGCTTTCACTAAGTAAACTTGAAGCTTTCACACTGCACTATAACATATTTTTTTAATCCATTTTAATCCACAAACTTTAATAGTACGATTTACCTAGTAAAACCATGTCTGAAACCAAGAAATGCATAAAATGCCAAGCCACTAAATAAAAAATTTCATCTTTTAAAAGATGAAAAGTGGATAGAGATTAAAGAAAATGATCTGGTGAAGAAAGACTGAAAAGAAGAGAATAATTTATATAATATTTGTTATATAAGTCTTATACAAAACTTTTTAAATTAAGGTTTTAAGGAAGAAAAAGTTATTAAGAAAGAAGATTTATTTTAAAAAAAATTTAGAATAAAGATTGATCTTGTTGAAGCTATAAAAATGCTAACAAAAATTTATATAAAAAGAAGAATTTAGGATACAAAGAACTTTTATATTTATTTGATAAAATGCAAGCAGTTATTCAAAAAATTTATTCTAGTTTAAAGGATTTTTTTAATTAACTTTATTTAGCAATTCAATTACTTGAACATAATGCATAGACAATGAACTATATAAAAAAATTAATATTGTTTATTTGTTATCTTTTTGCTTTATTAAGCATTTCAAAAATTAATATACTTAAGTTCAATAGTAAATTACTTAGATTCAGCAAGTACAAGCAATAATAATCTAAATATACTAGTTAATCTTAGTATAAATATAATGTTGTAATTAGTAAATTATAAAAAAAGAAGAGCATTAATGTACATAATAAATATTTAGAGTGAAGTTTTTTAAAATATTTAGTAAACCCTTTTATATTTATACTAAATATTAATACTTATTATAATATCTATGTTCCAAAGCAGCCTGATACTACTAATATATCTTAATCAATATACATTGTAATGATTTTAGTAAATCTATGCTAAATACTAATCATATCTTGTAATAGAGTAATTAATTTCAAGATTATTAATAATGAACTGTTGTAAGATACTTAAAAAGAAATTTTATTTATTTTTATTTTTTTTTTTTACCTTTGACAGCTACAATGGTCAATCAGTTAAAAGTTTATTTATAAATGTTTAGTACAAATAATATACAAATAGAACTATATCTAACTTCATGTGCCATCATCATGTAATTACTCTAATTGGCACCTATGAGTGACCTGTCACACCAGACCTGCTAAAGTCTGGATCAAGCTCATCTGTCTGCTACTTTACAATTGAACAGCACCAATCTGATATTATTTGTTTGTAGAGAGATAAAAAACCAAAAAAAAATTTCTTGTTAAGAGAGAATGCATTAAAAAAATATGTATAGAAGAAAAATGTAAAAAGAAACAAATATCAAGAAATGAAAAGAAAGAGAATTGCTGATAAAAGCCAGACAAACAGTTACTAATTATAAAGGTTGTATCAACCTACTAAAAATTATATATTACTAAATACAGTAATCTCTACTTTAAATCTATCTAATTAATATATTTAATATTAAAACATATATTTTAAGGAAAACAATTTAACCAAAACTGAACTGGTAAAGAATTTTCCATGTGCTGGACACCTTAATCCTTGTCATTGGATCTATCTTTCTGTACAACTCATCATAGTTTTTACCAGATCTTATATTTCAATACTTGTCATATTTTTGACCAATCATCTTATTTTTTGCTAAAAATTTCTAATCTCATCTTATTGTTATGTTTTTCCAAGACATATATACTTATGCTTTATCTGCAACATAAGCCCTTTTTGAATAGAACTAATAAAGAATTCTGATTTGGAAGGATTAACAATTCTGATTTCAATAGAGATAAGCTAGATTGGCCATTTTTCAATAAAAATTTCTTAGAAAAAAGTAGAAAAGGAATTTTTTAGAGTACCAACTGTAATGAGTGTAGGAGTTTATATTATACAGAATGGCATATCCAATTAGGCTTCTATCTTTGCTGCTGCTTAAATATAGCTTGATAAAAACTTCTTTGGTTGTAGCCAAAGTTATTTTTTTAATAACTTCATAGACTTCTACTAGAGAGCCAAATTCACAAGAAGCTGTCTTTTTTAACTCTTTTTCATATAATCCACATATAATCTAAAACTCTTGAATTCAGATGCTATATAGTAAAGTTTTGTTATGTATAAACATACTAATTATATAATTTTCATAAGTTAGTATGTATGAAAAAATTAGTGCAGCAGATTATCAGAAAGAATAAAATTAGTAATTACATTAAAGTTTAAAGTTAAAAAAATATAAGTAAATTTATTTAAGAAATTTTTTTAATTAAAACACAAAAATAGTTTTTTATCAAAAGAAGATTTATAATAAACTTTAAAATTTCTTATTATTATTAAAAATATAATAAAAAAGAGTATTCTGAAGATAAACTTATAAATAGGTTAATTATACACAGTTATAATAATATATTAACAGAGAAAAAAAACAATTATTATATATAAGATGTTATTCTCTTTAATTTTGTAGAAATTAAGTTAAAAAACATAAGGAGATATATGAATGCTCTTAAATTTGTATATGATTAGAAGATTATATAAGAATATCTTTCTAACTATTTAATTCCTATTGTTGCTAATTGGTCTGGTTAGTACTTTATTTACAAAATAATTGTATAATAGTTACTAGTTAATAATAAATTAATTTTTAGTTTGTTATATCATTTTTGCTAATTATAAGTTTTCTTTATATATTTTTAAATATATAAAAGTTAATTTTTAAGAAAAATTTATTTTTGTTTAATAATATTTACAAAGATATATTTGGAATAAAAATGAAACTGAGTCAAAAACTATAATTATGAAGAATAGATCTAATGCTTTATATTATATATATTGCATAGTCTTATATAGTTAAAATTATTTAAATTTAGTCACAAGTGCAAAAATGTTGAATTTTTGTATTTAACAAATCTATTAGACAATTTAATTCTCTTATCTCTTAATATTTATATGGTACATTATTGAAGAGGTAATTAGCTAGCTTACAAAAAAACTTGCATGCATTGCTAGTCTGATCTTTTTTTTGATTTAATAGATAAAACTATAAGCATGTTTTTTTAATATTTTTTTAAATATCTTTTATTAGATAGAAATTAATTCTTTAATAATTAATATAATTATTAATAAACTTGTTTTTTTAAGTAATTGTCTTGTAGATCTTATTTATAGCATTATTTAATAATAAACTTTAAAGTTTTTTATAAATTAGTAATTGCAAATATTAGTGTATATTATTTTTCAGAGCTAAGAGGATAATAAATTTTGATAATATTTTATTATTTCAACAAAATATTCAAATATGCCAAAAGTTAAATATACTTTTTTAAAAATATGCTATATTACTTCTAGATATATTTACAAAAATATATCAAGATTAGCATAAGTATTTTTTAATTAATATAATTTTATTTAACAATGTTCATATATATAAATTGTCTATTTTAGATTATAATATAACAGATTATCATTTTTTACAAGGATTTATTACTTATCAAAAGTCTAGTTTTGTTGTTCTTTGTAATTGTACTTATTGTAATTATATTAACTATTTAATTGATAACATTGTTTTTGTATGCAAGCATGGTTATCATAACTATTACTTGTAAATATACTAATTTAATGTTTAATATATATAAAGTATTTTTATAACAAAGTTAATAAAAATGTTGATATGCTTATAGATATTTTAAACAAAAATTAAATGAAAAAGAACCCATTAAAGAAAATAACAAAGATACTAATAAAGATAATTTAAATAGTATAGATAATATTACTAATAATATAATTAAAATTTTATTAAAGAATACAAAAGAATCTTTTTTAAAATTATAATTTTTTATAAGATCATATTTATATATAATAAAATTAATTTTTTTATTAAACTTATTAAAAATACATATTGCAATAATATTGTAATTATATTACCTATCAGAAAGTTTGTGAAAACATTAATAAATATAATGAATGATGCTGAATAGTGATGCTCAAAGATGATTAGAAAACTTAAACCAAATGCTAAAGTTTAAAGAGATTGAAAAGCATTGTGGAAGAAAACAGAAGTTTAACAGAAGTCAAATATAAATCACTAAAGGTGAATAAGAAGATAGCATTTAAAATTAAGTATATAAGCAATAGTTTATTAGTTCTTAATATACTAAAAAAGAAAGTACCAAATATATACAAGACAGATGAATGTAAAGAATGCTATTAGGAACAAGAAACACTGATACATTTACTTAGATATGAAGAGTACAGTAGGTATTAGAACAATATTGAAGAGTTGGCATACTGGTTGGTATAGAAAAAGCTTAATAAAATAAATAAAAGCAAAATTATAAAACTCGAGTTAAAAAAGATACTTGTTGAAAATCTGAAACAGATAAGGTTAAGCACTATAAGTCATGTATACATGGCTTAGCAATAGAAAATATGTTTAAGAAATTATATGTAAAGCAAGTATCACAAAGAGGACAAAACATTCTGTAAAACTATATATCAAGATTGAAGAAGAAATGTTTAGAGAAGAAATATAATAGAGAAGATGAAAAACAGTAGCCAAATGAGAAGATAAGATGGAATAACTTCTTTAGCCTATATTGTTCTTTTACTTGTTGCATCTTTTCTTGCTAGACTGTCAGCTTTATCATTCTATCTATTTTTACTATAGTTCTTAACTTTAAAAAACTCTATTTGAATGTTTTTTGTCATAATTAGATCTCTAATTTTCATTACCTATATTGCATTTTTTTCTTGAAAATCTCATTTTTGTTTATATATTTTAAACCTCTGCTAATGTTTTTTATTGTAGCATTGCTATCTGTATATACTTCTATTTATTTTCCTTTTGGTATTGTTAAAATTGCAGCCTATATCACTATTAACTTTGCTACTGTCGATGTTTGCCATCCTTCTAGTCTTAGTGCTGCCTCATTTTCAGGTCTTTCTTGTGTTTTATTTGTTTGCACCAATCTTATGCCTATGCTATTTTTACTTCTTTTATCTTCTTTTATTATCAAATTTGCTGTTTCATCTATATATATTGTATATTTGTTTTTATTCCTTATTACATTTCTTTTCAAGATTTTTATCATTTTTTGACTAATGTTTTCTTTTAAATTTTGTCATCTAATTATTTTCACTTCTAGTTTTTCTATTGTTCTTAGTCACTTGAGTCTTTGTTCTCTAATCTCTGGTTTCTCTTTCTTTGTTACTTCTTTTATTTAGTCTATTGCTATCTTGATCTTGTTGCTATCTTTGCTTATTAATGCATCTGAAATTACATTAATTTTGTTGTTTATTCTTATCTATTGCTAGCAGCTATCTTCTAAATGTTCTTCAATTTTTGTGCAATCTTTGCATTTATTAATATTGATAGTAGTTCACTTTCTTTACTCTGCATTTGCCAATGCTTTTACTAATATTTTTTTCTTTTTCTTTTTAACTATCTTTTCTAACTGTCGATAATTCTGTACACTATGTGTTATCTATTCCTTCCTTTTTTTATTTTCCAAAATATGCTCTCATCTCATTTGTATTACTTGGATATTTTGCCTGTTTGTTTTAAAATGTCTTTTAACCTCTCTGTTTTCTGGTCTACTGAGCACTTTTAATTCTATTGCTTTGAACTATTCTACTTTTTTCCTTTTACTCAATAGACCTTGATACCTTTTTAATTGTTGCCATGTTATTAATCTTCCTTCTTTTGTATCAAGTAGCTGGTTAAATATATTACACCTACTTCATTTATTTTAGTTCTACTTCTTTTTCATAAGTATATATCTATAAGTTCTTTTACTTTGGTTTCATATCTTAGTATTGTCTATAGATTACTTTTTGTTCTTATATTTATATTAAGCTTCCTTGCTTTTAGTAATGTTAAACAAGCTAAGTTACTTTTCCAACCTTTATGTCTTCTGATATCTCTTTTATCTTCTATATATCCTCTCTAAAATCTGCTCTTTGACAACCTTGTGTTATTCTTAATTTTGTTAGCTATCCAAGACAGTCTTGTCTGTTTAGTCTTGTTAATAGGCTACTTATTTGTTTCATTACTAATTCTTGTTATAATGTTTTGCAACTGCTGAGATTTTTGTATTCCATTATACAGTTTTCTAATGTTCTTTGCAGGTTGCTTCTTTGTTTTGCCAGTTTTATTATCAGTTGGTATATTTCACTTATACTTCTTTCTGACATTTTTGTTAATTGTAATATATAACTTAACTTTGGTATTATTACTATATTGTTAATATATGCGATCTAGCTTATTGTCATTTTTTTGTATTTGAAATTTCTTATCATCTGCCTAATTATTCCTTTAGCTTTCTTCTTTACTAACACTTTACTCATTCTGTTATTTAGTGTAACAATACTATAATTTCTCCGTAATTTTTCTTTTTCATTATTTTTCTAAGTCTTTTCTTAATTACATGCTAAT
>CAJVQA010005732.1:0-15758 GCA_910591915.1 Cetraspora pellucida
ACATTTTTATATAAGTCACATGCTGTGCTTAATAAGCAAACATAAAATATTTTGATTTAACAACATGGTTCATAGAGAATTTGATATTCGTTGTGTTTAACATTCTTCAGGGGTTTTAGCTTTACCAGGGTTTCGAAATTTCGCCTGACTTTCGACATTTTCCAAAAATAGTTTCGCCATTTACTAAAATAGTTTCGTCTAACAACAGTAGTTTTACCAGGTTTCGCCAGGTTTCGCCATAGTTCCAGAAAAGTCCACAATCGTTCAAATATAGTTCAAAATAACATACTTGTACTGCCCCTACAAAACATTAATAAAAATTAATAAAAGCCCTTGGACCTATAAAATATAATAACGTTCTTTTAAATTCGAAATACTTATCTTGTAACGCTCCTCTTTGATCGCCTCGACCTTGTGCCAACTCGTAAAACCGGCTCTATTATCTTTGAGGAACGTTACGCAGCATAACCGTTTCTCTAGCGACAATTCATCGCATTTGCCCCATCTCTGAACTCGTCCATTAAGCCCGTTACAATGAATTTTTGATTTATTTTTAAACATCCAATTAGTTGATGACATGTTAACTTTTAGACATCCAATCATTTAATATAATTAATAAATAATTTGATCATGTGTTTTTCGTTAACTTACTATGTCTTTAAACGAAAATAAAGAAAATACATTTTTTCTATCACATATTCCTTTAGAGCACTAGATTTAAATGATATAAATAGCTTTTTTAATTGGGTAAAAATCTAAAAGCTCGACTAAATAAATTTTTTATTAAATAAAATTTTAAGGTTAGAGTTAAAAATATAATATAACTTAACATATCATTACGCATAAATTAATTAATGTTACCTTGTTTTTCAATAAAACAGCAATAAAGTTATTCTTATTTATAGATGACATTATGTGAAAGTATCGTTCAAAACTAAAACCTGCCTTTATGTAGCTGAAAGTAAGCATTTGGTGAAAAATTTTTTTATATGCAACTAGGCGCTTGATTTACTTAAAAGAGTTTAGGATGAGTATAATTATTAGATTGTATCAATATATTATGTACGAAAAAAACCATAATATTGAATAAACATTATATATTTATATTCAAATTAACAAATTTTTAATGATCAATAAATTTTTATACTGAATAAGATAGTAATGTTGTCATGCAAAATAAGAATATAACATTATATTTTAGTAAATATATACGTTACTGCACTATTAGAATATGTAATATATGGCCGATTATTCAATAAAATTAAACATATGTCTAGTTCTATATAAATTGTATTGCAATTTTTTTATCATTATTAAGTAGCTGCTTAATGCAGTTGTACGAATCAAGGAATTGGGAAATATACTACATGTAAGATTTAAAGTGATGAAGGTCACATGTACTATTATATTTTATGTAAATATTGTTCAAAGCATTGGCAAAGAAGAGTACTGACAGAAATTATAACATTTTCGGGGTGACGAATCTTATATTATGAATCGAAATGCTATACTTACATTTTTGTTTTTACTTCAGTGAATTCTGAAGCATTCATGGCTTCTGAAACAAAACTTAAAATCGATTATATATAAATTTATATTATAATTTTTTAACTTTAATACTATGGAATCCTACAATGAAAAATTTAAACCATAATCTAAAACGACATCAAGCAAAATATGGATTTTGAAACATCAAATATTGTTGATGAGGTCTTAGGGATTGAGAACAATAACAGTTGGCTTTAAAAAAAAGCTATACAACAAGCGTTAAATGCTTGATTTATGGTTTTATCAGTTTATATTTTGATAGTTTTTATGGTTTAGTCTCTAAAAATATAACCAGTATTAACCTATTACGTGGATAGTTTACAGTTCTGTCATTAGTATTGTCGGCATCACTAGTACGCATGTACGTAGCTTATTTTTGGGAAACAGTACATAATTTTTAATTGTTGTTATTATAGAAACAATCGCGTATAAACATATGTTCATATATAGAAAGTGTAAGTTATACAGTATGACGTATCTATCACATTCTTTCAATAACACGCAGAGCTGATCTGCACTAAAGCGATCAAAGTAGTCCCTTATAGAAATTAATGAATCCTTTTTTAAATTTTGCCTGCCGGTGCATATGAAGCGAATCTCCGAATTATTGAGATTAAATCATTAATTTAAGGTGACAAAATATATTTTAATCTTTGTTTTCGCATCAGTTTGCTTGTTATCATGGATAATCAAGAAACAAAAAATGATTCAGGTAATGAAATAAAATATTTTTACATTTAATTTAGAGGATTGTGAAGAAGCCAACAACAATCATGAAGAAAAACAAAACAATATAAACATATAAGATTTAAATGATTTATTAATGCATATTTGCTTTCTTGCTAAATAATTTTTGCAGACAAATCCTCTGAAGTTGGTGTGGAAATAGACCAAGAAACAGTCAATACTTGCTATGACTTGTGTGAATCGATTCCAGGCCTTTACCGTTTATTAGACTTATGCAAAAACAAAGGATCGAATGGCCTTGGTACATATAAAAAATGTATACAATTGCGTGCACAAAACATTCTTAATAATTATTAATATCGAATTTGTAACTTTTTATAGTTGACAAAATGTTAATTTCAGAGCAACATTTGAAGAAACTTTGTAATGAAATAGTACCAAACAGCTTTAAATCGATTTCTAAAATTCAATTTGAACGTTTGAATTCCTGTCATGTTCGTCTTATCGGATGTTATGGTAGAAATGACCTTATTGCAAAACTATTATTGAATAAAAGTATTATTGATCAAGTTATGTACGTACTTCAACTAATATATATGCCTTATAATGTGTTTTTTTATAAATAATTATTCACCTAATATTATAAATTTAGTTATAAACAACTTTTGAAACCTTATAAAATAAATGATTTACAATCTTTGTCGACTTTAAGACCTGGCATTTATCTTCAGAGACTGCCATCTTCCTCTGAAGACATTAATTCGAACCCAAATCAATTTTTGGTCATGCACTGGAGTGAAAATGGTTGTTATGAAGATTCTGCATCATCTTATCGAAAAAAGAATTTGACCAATTTACATAGGTAATTTATCTTTCGTTCATTGCAAGAACTAATTTTAGTAATAATTATTAATTCTTTATATTTATAGATATCTTACAAAAATTACGACGCATCAATTATGTCTTATGGATGGTAAATTTGTAATTCCTTTTTTAACTAGGCTCAATCTGGTTTGTTTATATAATTACAGTCGTACCTAGGTTATATCCTCACTGGGTTATATATCTAGGGATGAGGAGTTTTTGAAACTACAATCCAGTTTGCACGACCTCATTCTGGCCCGCATTATGGTAGCTTGCTGCTAATTCGGACTAGAATTGTGAAATTCTGAAATATTCCTATGCGCTGCGGCTAGTGCTCCAAATTAGTCAGCCAATCGAAATGAGAACCAAATTTTTGGGTTAGACAGGTTCATGTTGTACAATAACCCAACCCGAAAGCATTTGGGTTGAGTTTACATAACGATAATAAAAGTTTTGGGTTGGCACATAACCCGACCCAACCCATCAGAGCACTAGCAGCGGACATTTCAAAAAATAGAGAAAAAAGGAGTGATATAACTCTGGCAATGATTGTACAACAGCTGATTATGTCAAGCTGAATTGGCCAATCATAATTTTGTTTTAATATAGTGTATAATGTTTTATTTTTTAATAATTATTGCAGATAGTGATGTGGAAAATTTTGATTGGAATTTGCTGGGTAAAAATTTTGATGATGATGAGGAAAATGAAAATAAGGAAAATAGAGCATTACTTCATCATTTTGAAGTCAAAAAGAGCCAAGAACAAAAAGAAGATTTGGAACTCTTTAAAGGATTTAATGTAAGTTATATTTAAAATTCTCCAATAATCAAATGTTAAATTAATCATTATTTTCAAAAATACAAGTTACCTATTCCAAAGTCAAATTTACAAAGCTCTTACTCTGCTAAGTATCTTGATAGACTACCTTTACACCCATTAGTTGTTGAATCTGTAGCAAATCAGACATTACTTATTCAAAAAATGAAAGCTGGTTCTGATAAAAATAGTTTAAAGATCTTTGATTCTTTGGATTCTTTGACCAGATTTCAAGAATATTTCAAACAAAAGCTTGAAATTCAAAAGTGTGCACTTTCAATTGATCGTAATAATATGACAATTCAAGAACTTCAAGTACTTGTTGAAGATGGAATAAATATCCCAAATCTTTTTGAGCAACATCAAATAGAGTTAAAAGAGTTTGAAGATAAAAAGGTTGAATTAATCCATCAACTTATTGAAAAAAAACTGGATGTTATTAAACAATATGCATATCAGATTTTAAGGAAATCTTATAAGTATGTATATATTTAATAATATATATGTAGATTAAAAATAATTATGAAGATATTTATTATATTTTGACCATTGTAGTGGTTTTGAAACTTTACTAGGCGATTATGATAAAAACCAACTAGAAGAAGAGAGTGATTATAATAAAAAGCAACTAGGAGAAGACAGTGATTATAATAAAAAACAACTACCAGAAGAGAGTGAGTATTTAATTGTCACATTCTGGATTGTCATCAATTATTTTAAAGAAATATTCTTCAATTTAGCAATTAATAGTATCAATGAAATTCATCCAAATCTTATTTCAAGTCTCGAAAATGAAATCTTCAGTATTTCTACTACTATTTGGAAATGCCTTAAAACTTGGTTTATTCTTGTAAGAAAATTTAAATTTCCAAATCCAATATCAAATTCAATATCAAATTCAATATCAAAGGTGTTCTGCGATGAAGAGCAAGATTTTTCTAAACTAATTAACAAGCATAAAAATGGATTTGAACAATATCTTATTTGTGTTTTTAATAGAAAAGGGTTACATTTCAAAGAACTTACAGATAAAATTCTTGCTAAAATTAATGATGAGGTTAAAACAATCTCTGATACTGAATTTGTGAAACAAATTTTTGGTCTAAATAATGAAATGATTACAAGCAAATTTTTAAATGCTTATAAAGAATGGAGAAATAATTTTGATCAAAATATAGACCGTATTATTCAAGATTTCAGAAAAGAAGTTGAAAAAAATGTGACAATGGAAATTGATAAACATCATAAAAAATCCATAAATGAGTTGGAAAAAAATCATTTCAAAAAAATCTGTGAAAAAATTGAGGCAAAGTATAAAATGATGCTCAAACAGGAGATCGTTTAACGTTAACAATTTTAAATTTAAAAATAGGTATGATTTTATACGATTACAGTTTCAAATTTAAACATGCGAAGTTAATTAGCTGGTTTTTATAATATAGCATAGTTAACTGACATAATTAATGTGTTATAAAAACTAATTAATAATTTTTAAGTGATTAAAGGGTATAAAAATAGCAAATTTAATAGTAGAAATTCGGAAGTTAATATAGTTTTTCTATAGAGTTAGAATGCAGCTAGCTTACAATGAAAGCTTTTTATGCCAAGTAAAACTTTCTTGAGTTTTTGACAAACATTCTAGGGCAAGTTATTCCCGTTCTAATAGTGGTAGAATGATTAAAATCAAAATAAGTTTAGTAGATCACAATTTTCTCTTTCATAACTATCATAACTATTTGATTTTTACATAATACCAGAAACTTTCAGCATTCTAACATTATATGAAAGTAATAGTAATTCTCCGTCGATTTTTACTATAAAATTTATGCCCTTCAACTGCAATCTACCATTTAATATTTACAATTTCTGGGACTTAATAATACTTATAAATTTTATGATAATTATAATTTTAATATATTAGACGAGCATAAGAAAAGATATTCTCTAACTTGCAAAGTTTCTGAAAAACTATATTTTACTATTTATAATATAAACCTTGACCAGTCTGATATTGAAAGAATGGATAAAGATGAATCTTTTATTCCTGAACCAATAATATCCAATCCTATTGCTTTATTTAATATTGATCCTGAGACTTATAAGTTCATGTAATAAGCATAGTATTTCTCAATTGTTTTAATCATAAAAACTCATTATTTTTTTGTTAAATTTACAGTGAAATTGTGCAATTAGGCAAGAAATATCTACTGCTACTTTGGAACATGATGAATGAAAAGCTAGAAATTTACCTTGAAGGCATTAAAAATCTACAAAAAAACTTAGACTCACAAACTCCGTTAAGAAAACCAGCACTTGGAAGAAATTTCATGATTTCAATTAATGTATCTAAATGCTTGATTGCAATTTATGAAAATAACAAAGGGACGGTGTGTACTTATATTAATTGCCTACAATTTGCATTAAATAATTCTCTCAATAATTGCTTATTTTAATATGTTACGTTAAAAGCTTAATACATATAGGTTTGATGCGGAACAAAATAATATTCATTTCCTATATCGAAACATTCTAATTAAGAAATGGTACAATTTAAATATTCCCGAGATAGCTCATTTCTTTTTTATTAAAAATACTGAGGATGTTTGTTTTGTGGAAAAAAATGGACAAGCTCGAATCTACAGTTTTATAAATGCTAATTTTCGACCAGGAGCAGCTCAACTTCCAGAAAATTGTACCAGGGTAATCAGTGCACCAGATGGAGCTTGTTTTGTTGCATTTGTGAAAGAAAAACTCACCATTGAAACATCTAAATTCGAAGATAAGACAATAGAAACGATTTCTAATAATTCTTGTGAAAAAATACAAGACAATGTTTTTGAGATTAATTACAAATCTGAATCATCAAGTACTGATTATACAACTAGATTATCAAGTATCGATATTCCGATTATTTCTCAAAGAAATATAGATAATTCAACAGAATCTGAATTATCGAAGGATATGGAAACAATTTCTGAAAATATGAACACAGAAATGCAAGCAGAAAATAGTTTTGCTATTAATAATGAAATTAAGTTACAAAATCTTGAAACCATTTCTCAAGAAGATACAGATGATTTAATAAAATCTAAATTACAAGATGCCGCGATTCAACCTAAAATAAATAATTCACAAGTCTTAAATAGAGATATTCTTTACGGATACGTATTTTTTTTGGAAAAGCTCAGTAAAAATGCAAACAAAGTAATCGAGGTCCCATTTACTTATCCAACCACAGAGCTTTTCCAATTTTCTTTACTTTTAAGTAAACATGTTCATCTGGTGTCAATTGACTTACATAATAATATTTTCCAATCTTTGATGGTTAAGATTACGCAAGTAAAGGCTAAACATCGACTTGAACGACAGACTATAAAAAAATCTTTGGGCAAAGTAAAAGTAGAAAGTGATGATCCACTTACAGTCTTTGGTCAAAACACAAAATTCACCAATGATCTTCATGTTGGTGACTTTTTAGTTATTGGTAATGAAAAGTTTCAAATTATAGAAGTTGTTGACGATAATGAATTGAAGATTATCAATAGACAGCAATTTAATTCGCTCAATTTTGGCAAATGGCAACAATTTGAAATCGAACCAAGAACAAAAATAAATGGATTGTTCGATGTATATTCTATGGTTTTTACAAAATATGCAACGACAAACCCATTTGGTAGAAAGGATGAACCATTAAAATTAACAGTAGTCATGAATCTAAAAAACAAATTGAGTATAGGCAGTTATGTGACCAAATTTCGAGCATATTCTCGTAAATTATTTAAAAAATATAAGAAAGAAACAAGAAAGCCTATGGGTCACCTTAAAAAATTTAGCACAAATGTAAATTGCATTGCTTTCGAAAACTTTGACAACCTTACAAATGAATTTACAGAATATAAGCTTGGAGAGTAAGTAGTTTATACGTTTTTTATAATTAAGACTAAATATTTAATGTATTAACGCTACAAATTTCTTTGTTATATCTAATCTAGCTGGATTATTGACTTTTTTTGTCTTATTCCTATCCAAATTGCTGTTGCGCATGACAATGATTTTATACCAATTCGAGACGGGTTCTTAGAAAAAACTAAGCAAAATGTATTTGATGATGGATTTGGATTAGTTGGAAACATATCAAAAGCCATTTCATTTGGATGGTATGAATCTATATTCGAACATTATGCTGATTTAGAAGTAAAAGTTATTTCATCTATGGGAGAACAATCTTGCGGTAAGTTATTGTTTAAAAAAAAATAGCAACAGTGTAGTTTTAATATCAATGTAAGTGAATAGTTTAAATGTAAATTACTGACCAGAGTTCATAATCCTATAATATTTAAACATATAGGCAAAAGTTATTTGTTAAATCATTGTCTTGGTTCAACTTTCGATGGATCCGCCATGGTTAGTTTGTCATATTAAAGTTTGCATATACAATTATTTGTTGTAAATTAATATCTTTATTGAACACATGTTAGCGTTGCACGGAGGGTGTATGGATGTCATTAGGAAAGTTTTTATGCATGTTTGAGTTCTGTACTAATTATATAATCTTGCATGACTAGACTGCTATTATTTATTTATAAACAGCAAAAATCAACGAAATTCTTTATGTAGCACTTGATTTTGAAGGTAAAATATAGATTTTTTTTGATAGATAGTCTGATGGTGATATATGAACAAGTATGTTTTATAGGATTAGCAAGTATTGAAAGATCAACTTAAGAAGAAACACTTTTGCAACTTTTGAATGCGGCACTTTCAAATCTTGTACTTTTTAAAAGTGATTTTACAGTTAGCAGAGACATTTCCTCCATGTTTCAACGTTTTCAAGATGGGGCAAAGTATTTTGGAGATGATTCTGATATATTTCAGGTAATTTATATATTATTTATGAAAAGCATAATCTTATTACAAAAGCTTGTTATATTTTGATATGCCTCTTTTTTCTCTTGTGAAGGCATGTTTTTGTATAGTTATTAAGGATGTTGCGATAGTTGATAGAGAGGGAGTCGTTGAAGAATTTCATTTAAAATGTGCGAAAATTGTTAACAAAGTATTTACGAATATTATATTACTTTTGTGCCTCGCAAAAACCCACTACCAATAAATGGCCTATAAAAGATCCCGGGAGGTTTGAACCAAGTGATATCTTCATGATAATCCCATCACGTGATTAAGCGCTCGGCCTAAATTAGGATAGTGTTAGTATTAGGTGATAGTATATTTTAGGCCGATTTTTTTAGTGCTAGTAAATAAATGGCGCATTATTTCACGTGATGTGATGACCACCTGGTTCCTAAACTCCAAACAATGTACTATGCCCAACTCTATTATATGCTTAATATTAGTGGTCTTCTATCCGGCCATTGATGGTACATAAATTTTCAATAGATCTAACTCTTTGAATACCATAGGAAGATAGCTTCATAACAAAACTATATAACAGAAAAATGACGATAGTTGCTTGGCCAATATTTACTGACCCATCATTTTATACTTCTCTCGATGTATTCAAAATTGAACTTGATAATCAAAAATCCCAATACAAAAATGCACGAATATTTTTAGAAAAAGCAAAGGTGCAGTATAATCAAATAGAAAAAAAAACATTATAAAAAAGTTATTAATTCCACTATTAATTACATTATAAATATAAATAGATAATTATGTCAAAACTACAGTAAGTATTATAATATAAAATTACTGTTTATGAAATTACACCTTTTCTTATTATACATTTATCTAGAGTCTGTGATTGGGGGAGCATACAAGCTTCTTTGATGACTATTCGAACATTAGAGTTGAAAAAATTTCTCAATAATGCCATATCATTTGGATATGAACAAAAAAATGATGACTCATTTTATGATGAAAGTAAAACTATAAAGCATCTTACTGTAAATATAACATTATTTTATTGATATCATTTGAATATTATGTTTTAATAATTTAGCATAAAACTGTTTGTCATCTTCAGAATCGTGATGATGGGACTTCAATACCTGACAATGATGTTTTCCTCTCTGAAATCTTTGACCATATTAATGACTTAATCAAAATAGCTCACGATACTGAACTCATATTATTCGAAGAGAAAGGAAATTTTGTCGAAATTTCGTCCAGTATGTAATCAACAGAATCAGACCAATTTGATTTGATGTTTCAATTATTCCGGCAGTCAGAATCTAACCTACTATTAAGAAATTTTGAATCAAACCATAAACATTATCTCTTCACCAAATAAGGATTGTTAATGCTAAAAATGCACAGCCAACTCAACTACAAAATGCTGGATCATGTAAAACATAAAATCATTTTGGTTATAATGAATGATGCCTGACGAAACCATAAATTTCGTCAATTTCACCAATGACAAAACTTATGGTTTTATCAGTTTCGCAGGCATCTATAGTTATATTAAGCATACCTCATTTCTCTGAAAATAATTAAAATTGGCTGCTCAAGTTGAATAGTTGATTGGCGTTAATATTTTGGACTCGTGGGATTTTAACAAACACATATACTACCTAGGGATTGGTTCCGTTAAGAATATTCATGTTCGGGTTATCCGGGTAAATTCTGATACTGAAATTTGGACCTATTTATAATGATGAGCAACGCGCAATGCACGGAACTTTTTGGGTCCCACACAGGATGCGCAGTATGATTCAAGCAATTGGCATAATTTCTGACAGAATTTACGCTGTGATGCCAGAAGACCCGAAATATTCCACGAAACTTTAACTATTAGTTCCTGTGATCTGCGTCCCGCACTGGATTTTGAGAAACCTATATGAAATTCTAAATTTTTTGAAAGCCTTTTCAGGATTTTGATTTTTATATAGGAATCACGATAAGAATAATTATTATGTCACAATAATATTTTGTGTAGATAACCATTATCGTAATCCCTATATAAAAACGGTGACCCAATATAGTAGCTATATGATTTTTACCTGGGACCAATTGCTGTCAAGTATTTAATATTTAGATTATTTAATATCATTGGTCAACAATCATGTGTTTTATACAGGAAGATGTTACACGACTGATTTTTCACCCGGTGTGCAACATATAAAAAAATCATTTTACAATACCAGATCAATCCGCTAGTACATGTTATGATTATAATCCCATATCATTTTTATATTATAATAAAATGATGTGGGATTATAATCATAATATGTACTAGCGGAATGATCTGGTATAGTAAAATGATTTTTTTATATGTTGCACACCGGGTGAAAAATCAGTCGTGTAACATCGACGGTTCCTCCTGTTGGAAGATCCCCGAAGTTCTGGGTCAGAAGGCATCGGAGCTATAGCAAAATTACTAGCTGGGAATTTTTTACTTGATGAACGGCCATGATTTTATTAGTAAAATTTTAGATCAATTCCGGCCAAGCCGATCAAGGTTCCGATGCCTTCCGACCCGGACCTCATGTATGAGTTGATTTTTTGATTCTTTAGGAAACATTAACTAATTAAATTTGAGCAGCCCTAGAGTTGACAGTTGGTTAACATTGATCATGATTAGAGGTCTGGGAATAATTGTTGGAGAAATGATATTATTACAGAAACATTATCATTATAAATAACATGCGCTAAAATATATTCATTTAATGTTTTTTATTAAATTTATGAAAATTTTTTGAGGAACAAGTTTATGCTCGTGGATCAATTCCAGATTCCGAATGGGTGAATTATATAAATAAGTTTTTCAAATTCATTGTCAATCATAGAATAAAAAGGGTAAACAAATGGTTTGAAAAGAACCTTGTAAGATTCTCTAAGGAACTTAATGAAGTCATCATCACTAACTCTGCTCTTGAATGTGAAATCAATTACCTCAATTTATTCTGGAATATTTGTCATCTTAATTGTGATAAATGCAGATTGTCCTGTCTCAAAACTAGTCAACATGACGATAATCCAGACGATGCAAGCCATGATTGCCAAACTGATCATAACTGTCATCATGAATGTGAATTCAAAGAAGCACATTTTGATGGAGATATCCCAATTTGTGAGCACTTTGCTGCACATCATGGAAAACATAAATGTTCACATTCGCATGCATGTGCTGCTCCTTGTATTCATGCGGGAAAAAGAAATTGTCAAAAAGGTTTATGCGTAAAAGAGATTGGACATGAGAAGATAAAAGGGGATGAGACTCATAAGTGTAATTCAGTAATGCATTATTGTGGGGAACCATGTTCGTTAACTGCTATAACAACAAAAGGAAAATATGAATGCAAAAATGAGTGCATGGTAAATAAGTGTATTATATTAGCAAAAAGTTATCTTATTCTTTCATTAATAAGTGTCAAAAATAGAACCTATGTGAAATAGAACATGATGTTCATAAATGTCAAAAAGACATGTGTCCAATTGAGTGTCTGATAAAGAATTGCCGACGACAATGTGACAATAAAAATCATTTCCATGCTTTTGAAGAAAATGCGATTCATTTTTGTGGGTAAATAAAGATTTACAAGTTTACTTTATCTTTATGCCTATCCATCTCACCTATCTTCAGAATAAAGATTAAAGATGTAAACCAAAATTAATTGGATGGTCTAACAATGTATATTTACATATTTTGATCAAATTTATTTTAATTTGATTAGAGAAGAACATGATTGTCAAGAAAAATACGAGGAAGATGGCATATGTAAAATTGTGACAGAACCAACAGCAATTGTTCATGAAGAAGTTGAATATGTAAACAAATATGCATGATTTTTATAATACATTGAACGTCAGACTTTTCTTAAATTTCTAATTTCTTACACTAATAGGTTTGGAAATTTTATATATATGAAAGTAATTGTTTCAAGTAATATATATATGGTAAATGAGAACAGAACTAAATGTATTGAAGTTCTGTTCTCGGTTACAACATGCAATGAAAAATAATTCATCATTTATTATTAGAACTAATATATTCGCATCTAAGGAAGCACATTTTATTTAATCATAATTACAATAATTAATATGTTTATCTAATTTTGTTTAGTATTTGCAAACCTATCAAAGATTACCTTGTTGTGTGAAAATTCCACCATACAAGTTTGAGCATACTGGACAAAAACATGTTCATACAATAAAAAAGCCTCACAAGTGTAATTCAGAATGTCCAAAAGATGTCAAGCATATTATTGAACAAGAAAATAAACACAATTTTCATTTTTGTGATGTGAAATGTCCAAATTGTAATTATTATGTAAGTATTATATCAGATTTAATTTATCTTATTTATTTTAAATGATAAGAATAGTAATCTTTTCATTTGATGATTTATAGTGTACAAAGCTTTATGGTCATGAGAAAATGAATAATAGTGAACATTGTAATTATAATATACAGTTTATTACTACTTGTTTCTAAATAATTTATATAATACTCATTTACTTTTCTTATTAGCAAGTACTCATGGAAATATGTATTTAACAACATTTGCGTATGATAATGATGACAATGATGACTTTGAATTTGAAGGTATGTTTTATGCACTAATGTGAATATGTATATGTAATACTGTATTTCGGGGTGATTCAATAAAAACACACCAAGTATTTTCTAAATAAAATTTTGAACAAAAATAACTTAACTGCAAATTATTTAAATCAACTCTATATACTTTTAAATTTATTTAAAAAGTTTATACAAATTTGATTAAGTTTTTGTTGAGTTATTTTTATTTAAAGATTTAAAAAATTCAATTTGGTGCGTTTCTATGGTTCAATTAGCATTTAAATTTGATATTTGGAACCACAATAATTAGGTTGTTTGAATTTGATTTGTTTGTTGGTTAACATCAAAAATTTTATCAGCCACGGGAGGGAAATTTAAAACCATTCGTGCACCAGAATATTTAGCTAAATTTCATTGGTCAACTTTAATCCCATAACTAATAAAGATTATCCAGTGTTGTGATTGGCTTTTTTTAATTTTGATGGGGACAGTTAAACGGAGGGAGGATGACGTTAACTAACCAACCAAATTTCAAGCGACCTTGTCTACGATTAACAAATTACAAAAATTTTATTAGGTCATCGGCTAACTGTTGGTGATCGAGGTGATTTCGTTTTGTGCCACATAGTAAGTTAAGCAACACTAAATAATTAAACGAACTTATCAATAACCTGTGTCGAAATACATTTGTGTTAGATGGAATTAAACAATGCTGGCCAACTGCTTCTATCATTTAGTCGGTTTCTAGACAAATTTCGATTCCCATCGATTTCTTTTTTTTAATGATCCGAAAAACAAAAATCAGAAACAATTTTCGAATGCATTATATATTAATCAATTAATCTTCAAAATTTAGTTATGTGAAAATGCCGGTCGCCATCGTCATGTAGATTATTGCAAAGATCCAGACATTTGTGAACTTGGTGGAGCTAAAAAGGAAGGCTCTATTGAACACATTTCAGGTGTAAATCCATTAATTTATGTAATTCTTATTGTTATTGCATGTATAATTTTTTTTAAACCAATAGCACAGATTAGCCCTAATCCATCAAAACAAAAAGATTACGTATCTCATCGTGTTTTTTGGGAGCGAACAGGATTTAGTGGTACTTGCTTTTTTAAAGAAAAAAATTATATTTTTAATATTTGTAGCTAAAGTAATATTATAAATTTTAGATCCCTATATTGCAAATAGCGAAGAATTCAAAAAATGTGATCATCAATGTATTGATAAAAAACATAATAATGAGGTTGAAAAATCTTATTGTACACAAAAAATTTTTCATCCTAGCTTAGATTATAAATCTCAAAATACTCCGGATGGTACTGGCCATATTTCAGTTGATGGACATCATGTAGGCTTATATTTCATACTAAGCGTCTGAGTTATGATTTTTTAATTAAACTAATAAATTTTATCTACATAAATATCTTAGTTTTCATGTGAACATCCAACAAGAAATTTTCATATTATATTTGTGGTAGACAAAAGTGGATCAATGAGTAGTAATGATTGTAAACCGCGTTGTGATGACTTTAGGTTAACAGGCTTGAAACACAATCATAATAACAGAATTGGAGCTGTTATAGAATCAGTATTTACGTTTATCGAAACTAGAATAAATTCACGAAAATTGACACAAATGCCAATCGATCGAGATACAGTATCTCTTGTACTTTTTGATACTTCTGCTACTGTTGTATTCGAAAATAGAAAATTATCACACTCAGAAGAGCTTTTACACGAAATGATGAAGTATTCTGCAGGAGGTGGTACAGATTTTGCGGAAGGGATCAAATGCGCCTCAAATTTAATTGAGAAATATCATGATCCTTTGAAGTAAGCTGACAACTCATGTCCAAATCAAAATTTTAAAATACAAATTAAACAAATAAATTTGTATTTTTATAGGGTCAATTTAATAATTTTTCTATCAGATGGTATGGGTACTCTCCCGGAAAAGGAATTACGTAATCTTTGTCAGTTGGAAACAGATTTAGGGTAAATCAGATATAGTAATTATCGTGGAATAAAATGAAATGAAATTAAAATTAATTTTAGGATCCCCTTTTAAGATTCTAAACCTGACGAAACTACATGACCTGGCAAAACTATGGTTTCGTGATCAACAAAGCAACGAAATCTATAGTTTGATCAGATTTGTTAGGCTTCATCAGTTTCATCGGGTATCATTAGTAAAATTTTATTTTAGTTGATTTTGTTTTGATCTTCCACGATAATTAAAACTAAATATTTAATAGTTATCAGGTAGTTTGTTGATGATATTAAGTTAGCAGCATTCAACAACCATTGATTGGCTCAGATCATGCCGCGATAGCGGCATGATCTGAGTCAATCA
>CAJVQA010005733.1:0-15757 GCA_910591915.1 Cetraspora pellucida
TATTAGTCATTAGTTAGTCGATAGTTATATTATATAGTAGATAGATAAAAGGATCTTAATTGGCTATTAGAAATATGGTATAGTTATATACTGAGTAACATTTGTGATATTACTATCATCTTACAAATTTCAAATACCTCTATACAAGTTTCATGTATTCTAGTACCAAATTGCTGTGCCAAGTATCACAGCACAAGAATTCCAAGTATCCCTGACATGAATCCCAAGTGTCTCTGCATAAACCTCAAGTATCTCTGCACAAATTTCAAGTGCCTTTGTACAGATCCAAATGCCTAAACACAAGCTCCAAGTGTTTTAAGCACAAATGACAAATAATATAAACAATATCTTTAGTTGCCTCTGCACAGTCCCCATTATCCCAAACACAGTATCATTTAATGTTGTTCGAACCTTTACTATTCCAACTATAATAATATCTAATGTTGTTTGAATTATCATTACTCTGAGTACAGTATCAAGTAATGTTGCTTGAATCCCCACTATTCTCACTAGGTAAAAAGATATAAAAAGAATAGCTTTTATTTTTTCTATCTAATTCTAAGTTTCTATACTTCAACCTAGACTTTTCTACCTTTACTCCTAACTTGTAAAAGTGATATTTCTTCTCTAGAGTAATTCATACAGACAAGGTTGTTACTGTGTATTTATTTAATAAAGGTTAATCTATATACTGTTACTATCTTAAACCATTTGCCTGCTATTATATAGTAAAGTGAACTATTACATCTTTATTTTATATATATTTACAATAGTCAATCACTGTACCAGATGACCTTGTTACTTGGTTGTATTGTACCAAAAAGGCTACAACTCTGTAATACTATTTATGCAGAGAATCAAGTTTATGACAGCCAGACTCAATGTACAGAGCAGGCTATGGCACTCTTCATAGCTATAAGAGCCAAGCATATAGTAATCGAATCTACAAAAGAACTTTTTACTTCCTTGAATTTCATTATATCATCATATTTTAAGAAAACATCATAAGACCCATCATATAATACACTAGCCAATCCAGACTTATGCTATAATAAATGGTTAGTTCATTAAAGTTTACCTTTACTTCTATATTCACAAATTCTTTATTTCTTTTTTGAACATATATATTCTTATAATTACATATTACTTAATCTTTATAAGTTTACACTAACAATATTAATTAAATTAGACTACAGTAAGTGCTTAATACACTTATCAAATAAATCAGAACCTTTATTTGATCACTTCATTCTACATCAATCTGGTTATAGATTCTATTCATCAATACCTATTCCTTTAAAATATTCTCCAATTCTTAATAATACACAATATACCAAACCTGTTCTTAAAGATAATACTGTAAATTACACTTATATATAACTAGTAGAAACTGTTCTATCTGGTTATGATAATACTGTTATTGCTAATAAACATTTTGGTTCTATACAATTTTATACATGCTATAATAAATTCTTAGCCTATAACCATCTTCCATTACTCCCACATCCACAAACAATTATCTCTTTTTTATAACATATTTATAGTTTTGATTATTTACCAAGCAATGCTTGTAGTTATACCTTAATTATTTTTATTAAAAATAATTATAGTGAAATCCATGTTTACCTTCTATCTAAACCTAAACCTCTATCTAATCATTTTATTTTACTATTTCAAGCTATTTGGCATTATCCAAACATTTTACTAAAATCAAATACAACAAAAGATAATTATCTTAACTTAACAAATCCATATTCAACAATATTTACACCAAACTTACTATCTTTTACACCTTCAATACTACTATAACAACCTTTACCTATCTCTATTTCTGTATTATTATCTTCAATATTGTTATCACTTCTAACACAAATCTTTATATCTATGCAAAACTTGTATAACCTTTATTTAAATATTGCTACATATAATGTTAGAGAATTTAACACAATTATCAAAAAAGAAGCTTGGCAAAATTATATCCTTTATAACAATATTAATATTATTTGTATTACTAAAACAAAAATTGCCAACACTACTAATCTTTACTTTTGTAATAATAATTAGTTTATATACTTTTAGGCAGGTTTCAAAAATTCTGCTAAAGGTGCTGCCATTATAATTTGTAATCACTTTCAACCACACATATACAACTGTTAAACACATCTTAAAAAAGCAGTAGCTTTAGACCTTTTCTTCAAAAGTGAAATTAAACTATGCATTATAGCAGTTTATCTCTCTTCTACTGACACATATTGATGTAATAAAACACAAGAAACAGTTATTTTATTGATCCAATAAGGCTATTAACTAAATCTTCATCTAATCATTCTTGGTGATTTTAATACACATAATGATATTTGTAGCTTATTATCAAAATTTCGACTTACTAACTACTTTTATCAAGCCAACATGTATAACCTTGAAGCACATGTTGATAATAAACACTATACATAATCGAATAATACTAGTTAAAATTATATTAACTATATATAGACTAATTTATTTAATATACAGTTCTTTCTTTCTTACAATCTTAATGATATTAACAACTCTATACTAAGTGATCACTCTATTCTTCTTTCTTCATAGTCCTTTACTATAGTATTTAGTAAATCTTCATGCTATTATACTGGCATTAGTTGTAAAATTTTTAATTACAATGCCATGTCATCAGAAAAATAAACAGAATTTACTGATCTAATTTCTCAAAAACTTAATTCACATAACATTCTACTTGATTGCAACACTAATGAAAGCATAGAAACTACTTGGCATAAAATTGAACACTTAATTATTCATATTGCTATATACTTAATTCCTAATAAAAAATCTTCAAATGCAGTTATAATCACAAGTATTCACTTCACAGCACCATACTTCACCTATTACTTAAAGAACTTGGATACTTAATTAAAATTGTTAAAGATCTAAATAACAATTTAAATATTAACATAATTAATTTTAAGATTAAAAATATAAATACAAGATCTAATTGTGATTTTCAAATCTTGTCTTCTAACCAATAGCCAGAATTCAAACAATGGACTCAGCATGCTCAAGATATTTGAAAACAGCTCTACCATATATGTCATCTTGAAAACTTCTTGCTACTTCAACAACAAATCTAACAAGCTACTGAAAAAAATGTGAAACACTCTCTAACATTCCAAACAAGCTTTAAATAGCATTTTTAATTGTTACAAATCTTCTATTTACTTCTCAAATATTAAGCTTTTTAACCAACTTGTTACAGAGTCACATCTTATTAAGCAACATATACAATCTCATTTTCTTAACTGGGCAGCCTATTGACTAATTAACCAAAACCTATTTAATAATTTTTGGTCTACACAATACCAATCACAACTACACATTAATACTCAATAGTATAGCTCTTTTACCATTCCTATTACAAAAGAAAAAGTGTTTCAAACTATAGCAAAACTTTTTAATAAGAAAGCCTGTGGTTCTACAAGTATCAGTTATAAAATACTTAAATATGCAGGTGTTGTTTGTATTAAAGCTATAACTGCTCTATTTAATTGCTGCCTTAACTCAGTCCAAACTTCAAAACAATAGAAGCATAGCAAAATATATCCTATTTCTAAGCATAACACATTTGATAAAGATCTTAACCTTACTTATCCTATAAGCTTAATTGAATATACTTATAAAGTCTATACAAAAATTATTATAAACAAAATAGTACAATATTCTCACAATATCCAATTCTCTTACTATACAATTATGTTGCTCTACTGAACAACAGTACCTCAATACTTATACATATACTTAACAATCTTACTGAAAATGCATCATGCAATCAAAAACCAATCTGACTTTTGTCTCAAGATATGAGCAAGGCCTATGATTCAGTTAATCTTGATCTTCTTAAACATTCTTTGCAGTATCTTGTTCTCTCTTCTATTATTATCAACACTAGCATTAATCTATTTACTAATTAACAAAATTAAGTTATCACAAATCTTGGTCTTATTTCTTTATATCTGGTACTTAATAGTATTGATTAGAGAGAAACTATTACTTCTCTTCTATAGAGAATATACTATGATCCACTTATTTCATACATTTATAATAATTTTAATGAATACAACATTAAAGTTTTCTGGCTAACTAATCTTAAAAACCAAACATTCAACAAACTTGAATCTTACTACTCTGTTCTTGTCTATATGGATGACACTTTATAGATTTCTTCCTTATAGCAAGAACTCTTTCAAATCTTATTAATAGCAGAATCTTTTTACAACATGACCAATATTCAAATTAAGTTTATTAAATCAATACTCAAAACTAACAACCTTTTAACTAACTATAGTTTTATTATTTACAACAGTCATTTACTCAATCTTTACCCTCCAAATGAACTATTTAAATTTTT
This sequence comes from Cetraspora pellucida, assembly GCA_910591915.1. Taxonomy (NCBI): domain Eukaryota; kingdom Fungi; phylum Glomeromycota; class Glomeromycetes; order Diversisporales; family Gigasporaceae; genus Cetraspora; species Cetraspora pellucida. The sequence continues at coordinate 4,403 of CAJVQA010005733.1, forward strand.
AGAATGCTGGTTTAAATTTAACAACAAGCAAGCAAAACAAACTAAGCTTATTATAGCTGAATCATCACATCTTGTTAAAATTGCAAGCACTAAAAAAATTACTGACACATATGCACAATACATTATTAATATAGTTATCATCTCTACAATTGAATACCATATTTACAACATTGTTCTTAGTTAGAACATATGTAATAAAATTCTTACCAATTATATTGGACTTGTCAAAAACAAAACCAAACTTAGTCATATAATTCCTACTAGCACAATACTTCATCTTCAACTATATAATATTTAAAACATATAGGATATTCAACTTCAACACCATATAACAAACTATACCAAAAGACTTAACTTACCTGACTTTCTCAGTATTAGTACTCATATTCAGCTTTAATAACTTCAAAATAATTTTTGATTACCTACTAGCATTTTAATATATAACAATCCTATTATTGATAAACCAAATAAACATACTACTAATTTCAAAATGATTCAACTTTTTAAACATCTTGGTATCACATTTACTGCTAACCCAGCTTACAACATTCTATATACCATTCAACAAGATTCTATCTTACTAAAATCTTTACTCTCCTCATATCCAAAATACTTAATCTTTAAAAAACAACTTAAGTATTATGACTTATTATTGTATTTGATAACCAAATTATTGCTAAAAAAGCCAGAAGGCAACTTTTAGCATCTGGATTTATTCTTTTTACCTATTGGCAATATAATATTGAATTACAATTTACTTGATTTTATCTTCTTTTGCTTATTTAATCTTATATATGTTTTGGCTGCTCTTTTAACTTTCAAATAATTGTTAACAAATATACAATTATTATTTCTACCAATCTCTTAACTCAATTTTGGGGTTGAGTTAATACTTATAACAAAACTCTTAACTTTAATGCTAATTATCTTAATTTATATACTCTATTACAATTTGGCATCCTATCCAAATATTACTATTTCTATTTAACCAATTTTCATAATTTTTAAATCTTGTTCATTTATATATAATCTTTAACAAATAGCCAACTATAATACTAATCTATCAGAACTTCACTTTTATACTAATGACTTTGTTATTGATTTGGGTACTTCATAATACTCAATAGGTATTAGATAGGTCCAAATTTCTAATAACTCCATATTATATACATTTCAAGCTCAAACAAAACTTTGGCCTTGTTTATTCAAAACTAAACTTATTGCTATTCTATCTGCTCTCATTACTAGTCCCAGAAATAGTATTATAAACATATACACAGACTCTCAATCTGTAATTTCTAAATATTAAAACATTTTAAACTTTTTTACAACCTTATCTTATATATATACACTATACTTTTCACTATAAAACTCACTAATTAACTTTGTTAATTTATATAAAATTCAAATTATTTTTTACAAGATTACTATACATCAAGTTAACATATATAACAATCTTGCTGACCAACTGGTATGAAAGTATTACAACTTACTATATCTAACTTTTATGTCTTACAATATTTATAACTCATTTTATATTCTAAATCTTAAAAACTTTCTTTTAGAACTACCTACCTGTTGCAGTATTCATACAATTTGGCATATACATATTTATGTACTATAAACACATAAAACCAATTTCAAAAATGAAATAAAATCTTTAATCAAATTAATTAGCAAGCTACTTAGTTATATATTAATAATAATCAAAAAATCTCAAACTTCTTACATTGCTTTCAATCTTCTGCTCTTAAATCTTTTAGAATTAAAATTTTACTTAATAACTTTTCTACTCTACATATTTTTCACAAACAATATCATTCATACCCATCAAATTGATATTAATTTCATAAAACTAGTTTTTACCTTCATTAGATAACATATTCATCTGTCCAGCTGCTATACAACTTTATTGATAGTTCTTTACAACACATTCTAAATACAAATACACTTGACACTACTTCAGAAATGATAACCAAACTATATTACTAAATTAGACAACTGTATTGTATGACTACACACAATACAATAGACCTATCATCAGTCTTTTCAACCTTATCTGACTTAATGTTACATAAAATTATTTTTATTATTTCAAATTTATTATCCAAAAAATTAATTATAATGCTTATTATTAAATTTTTGCTTTATCTTAACCAACAAATATATCATATAATTTAGATCTTCTACTGTATTTCAAAATCAACATCTCATCCTCTTACTTTAACTTATTTTAAAATTTTACTTCACATTTAACTCAATCTCTTTTTTCTAATTCAATTTATTTTAAAATTAACTCTAATATATACAATGAACCAAATACTAAACTAATCTTTCATATATAATTATTAATAACCAAATCTAGGTAAACCTTGATTACTTCTGTTAGTTTAGGTTACAGATAAACTAGTCTGAACTTCTACTTTTTTTATAATATTTTTAATAGTAAATTTATACTTTATGTAAAAATTTTAAATAAATATTCAATAAAAATAGAGGCATGATCTCACTATTAATATTAAAAAAAAAAAACAATATAAATACTTTTATAATGATATATATATGTATACAATATTAGGCAAAAATTATCAAATAACAGTAATTTGACAAACCAAGACAAATAAATATGTGCCACAAAATAACACATAAACCAATAATTTGCTCAATTGAACCAAATTATCATATTCAACAATTTGTCCAATATTGATATTATCCAACAATTTATGATCATGATTGGTAGGAAATCATTGGCTGAATTTTAATTTTAATAATATGATTACATCTAACATGTACAAGACAGAAGATGACAATCCATGATCATAAGAGTTTGCCAGATAAAATTATATAACTAGCACAAAATAACAGATTAAAATTTATCTATATAGTATCCGAATAGTATTCAGATACTATCTGAATACTATCTGGATAGTATTCAAATCTAAAATTTAAAAAAATTCAGATATCCAGATTTATAATAGATGATTATAAAAGTATCCGGATGTATCTGAATCCAACCTCTATTTATACAAGTTTCTTCATGAAGGCTAAGTACTTATATGATAAAGACGTTAATATCGTTATGAGCAGTTATTTACTCCTTCATGAACAGTTGTTACATCCATCCTATGGTAACACGAAGCCACACTGCTCATATTACTATTCTATGGCTTATTTGTAACCCCACTGCTCATTTTAATGTTTATGTACGTAGCTACCATGGTTCTTAAATGTAAACAAGGGCAGGAGCAGGACGAATTACAAACAGATAACTATATACAGGTATAACTGAAATAATAAAAAGACTATATAAATAAATAAATAAAGAAGTAAAAAAAATAAGAAAACTCTTGACTTGGAACGGGGTACAAATCTACACTGTAATATTACTGCCGGTATTGTTTTGTCTCTCATACGCTTGTTATAAACGACTAAACACATACGGGTTTTATTCCTTCCGCGTCGAGCATCCCCTGCAAATTTTATAGTATCGAATACGACTTTTTTTTTTTTTTTTTTTTAAATTCTAAAATGACTGTCGTTTGACAGGTCATAACTATTCAACAATACACTGTGCTGCACTGGGTGACAAGACCAACAATAAACTTTTTCATGACTGTCGTCCCGACAGGCCATCAATTCACAAACTTCAGAATGAACGAATTAAAACTTTTTCAATGGTTACGGGTAGGGTGGGAGGGATCGACAAAACCAGACTAAAAGTCGGGTTCGCAAAAGAAATAGAGTTATCTCTAACTCTATTCATTACAATGGTTAAATACTAAATCGAATAAACTCAAATACGTCAACATTACTACTCTAATTAACTAATCGCAATAATTACCTCATAATTACACTGATCAAAACTAATCGCCATTATTACCACATAATTTTGGAAGTCTAATTTATTACTCATATGAACAAAATACTAAGCACGTCATTCATGTGACTGTAATAGGGCATGTCACATGTCTAGCTACGGGCTGATTCGAGAAAAAGCTGCCTCGATACCATCGTATCGAGCAGCTATAAACCCATTTTAGGTAGGTGATCGACATAGCCGTTAGTCCATTACTGCGCCTCACAGATCACCTGCTTCAACGCGTTACCATTCTACCGCTCACAATGCATATATTTTTAAACTGCGCTATATCAGAAAATCCTGTGTAAACCTCTGTAGCTCACCCACAAAATTTTTTCCGACACGTGATTATAGCCAATTAGATTGAAGGATCAGGTGTAACGTAAAAATCACGTCTTTTTAAAAAATCGCCATTAACTCGAAATTTTACCTATAAAACTGCCTTCTGCGTTCTAATAAAAAAAATTCCTCGTGAAATTTTAGCATAAGCTATGTCCTTCCTCATCCCTTATCCTAACCTTAAGATGATGCTTCTTACTTTAAAATCTTTCGCTTAATTCGATTGTTTTGATTTTACGTTACACCCGATCCTTCGATATAATTGGCTAAAAATCACGTTGCGGAAAAAATTTTGTGGGTGAGCTACTATTAATTCCTGTGTACATCATTTCACGTGATCAGCGAAATTTTTTGACTGGTATTTTAAATACTGTTGGATAATATTAAAATTCCGCGCAGGCTTTAAAAAAACCCCACGCATCACGCGCGGGATCCACGCCGGATCACGCGCGTGCCCATCTCTAACCCCAACCTAACGATAATTTACTTTAACATTTGTTTTGATTCCACTACATGAAGTGATAACAAGATTTTTTCTAAAACTATACGAACACTTATTTCTATTTTCTTTGAGAAACAAAATTATTTCTTTATTCTCTTTTTCATTTTTTTTCTTGTTATTCTCTTTCTCTACTCACATTTTTTTGTTTATTCTTTTCTTTCTGCTTTTCACTTTATTTTTCTTCTTTCTTTCTCATCTATTCTTCTTACTGTCTCCATCCCGCTTGTGTTATTTTTTGCTAGACAATGAATAATTCAGGTAAATTATAGGAATGCTGTTTAATGTAATATAGAAAACTTTCTAATATACTTTTTTCTTAGTAATTATCTCTTATTTGAAGAAATGCTCGAAGCATCCATATCGAAGTTTTTTAAAGAAACATCATGAAGAAGTTGTTACACTTCCACTTTTTTCAACCGAATGGCACATTCTTGACGAAAAATGCGTCAGCAGCTTTTTAGCCAACGCTGAAAAGTTATTAGATGCACATTCTTTTGGTGCGCTGAAGGAAAAGGTAGGGTTTTTTTTTTCCTCGAAAGAGAAGTGGTGCTATTTTAATTTCAAAAGAGTAATAAGAATTACTTGAAAGAATTTTTGGCTCTCAATATTGTTAATTTTGCCATCTGAACTAGTGTTTTTAGTTTAATAATAATAATAATTATTGACTCTGGAAGTATTAAGGCACAGGATGAATTTTTCTGAACGTGATTGCATTCTAGAACTATCTGCTCAGCCGTCGAAGTATACCTTCTGTAACCAAATACGCAATGATGTATAATAAATAACGATATATCATAATAATTACATTATGCATTTCCAGAGAACAGGATCGACAGCTGAGGCTGGATATATGTCCAATTTGTTTACGTTTCTGGACAATTTTATCTAGTAATGGATAAATTAAAATTCATGTGTATTATACACATCATACTTTCTAATTATATGTATTATATTAAAAAATAATTTTGGCATTTACCCATTACTAGCAAACATATATATATCCAATTTACAGATAAATCAATTACGTATATTTTCCAGTTACTAACAAAAATCTCCCCATTATTATTTTTCTTATAAAGGTTGATTCGGAGCGTGCCGGTGATGGGTTAAGGAAGTACTGGAGATATGTTATCAAAAATTTAGAAAAAAATGTGAGTATTTGTTTTTATGACAACCTCAATTTTATACGAAGATTATAAAATATAATTTTAAAATTAAATTAGAGTTCCAATCCGGATAAATCTGCCATCCATTTATTCATATCTGAATTTATTTGGATATCCATTTACTATTGATATCCGGATATCAATAGTAATCTCTGCATGAATAATATAATCTTTTAGTTATATATTGAATCAAATTATTGTTGTAGAGCCATAAGAAACAAAACCAAAAGGAAGATGAGAACAGCGATAAAGAAAACCTAGCGCCATCATCTATTGTTACATTAATCTGCCTTGTTAAAGGAAATGCAATAACAAATGCATTTCCTATTGACATAAGCGCAGATAAATTTATTGGACATCTTAAAGATGCAATAAAGGCCAAAAAGCAACATTAATTTTCTGCTATAGATGCAGATAAATTAAAACTCTGGGCAGTAGAATTCCCTGACGATGATGGTGATAAGGTAGATGGCTTTAGTTTCCACGATTGTGATGTACTATTGCCATCAAAACCAATAAATAAGTACTTTAAAAAACTCCTCAAAGAGCATATTCACGTGATCATTTCACCATCTGAATCTCAAATAACGGGGTTACAAAGTCTAAGCAGGACCTTATATGGTACGTGACTTTGAGGGAATGCTGGTTTTGCCAGATGGTGCATTGTTTCTTGGTCGCCAAAATTATGGGTCGAAACTCCTCATACGAAAATGTTACTTACAATTACTCGACCTAATTGAAAATCGCAAAAAAGGTGGTCCAAACAAAAGTGGTTGTGCAATCACTGGTATACCCGGTATTGGGAAGTCCTATTTTGGATTTTACCTTCTGTTCTATTTTCATTGGAAATACCCCGAATCTACGATAATCTGGGAGTGTGAAAGAAATATTTGTTACCAATTTTCACCAGATATTAATGTGCAAAAGGGAGACATTTATAATTTCAACATAGCCTTAAACAATCCTAAAAACTTTCTTATTGATGCCCAGCCGTTGCGATTTTTATATGAAGCCTATAAGGTTTTATTAACATCACCAAAATTCGAAAGATGGCCAGGCTTTAGCAAATATTTTATGCCAGTCTGGACGCTTGAGGAAATGAATATATACTTTGGACTGCCCTATATGAAGGACAAAAGGCTGCTTCAGGCAAGGTATTTACGCGTGAGTTATTAGGAACTCTGTTGGATAGGTGGACATATACCAAGGTCGGTTCTTGTAAAGTGGGATAATGACTCGTACCAATCAGATTATGAGCAACTGATCAATAAAGTTGACTATGCTAAATTGACGACTTTCATCAATAAGCAAGGTATGCCTGCAGGTGCTATCAGCGATAAGCTGGTATACCTTGAGGTAGATAAAACATTTATGAGTGCGGTGTATCGCTTTACTTCTCGCGAAATATGTACTAATATTATTAATGATTATAGACATAAAATGAGGAAGGATGTTCGTGATCTTATTCTAAGTTGTGATAGACTCCCAAAAATAAGTGGATTTCGAGGCAATCTATTTGAAGAATTTGCTCATTTGGAGTTGCAGAGAGGTGGAACATTTAAATAAGATGCCTCAACAATAATAACTCCAAAATATTAGAAAAAAAAATCAATAAGTTTAGAGTAAATATTTTCACAACCCCTGATGAAGCACAAAAAGAATGCTATAATATACCGAAATCAAAGACATTTGCCTTGATAGATTCTTTCGGTTTAAACAAAGATGATTTATCTTTGTATCAAATCACAGTATCCAAAAATCATGAAATAAAGGTAAGGGACAAATATATAATTGAATTTATAATTTGTTGTTTTCAATTGTATACTGTATTAATACAAATTTTACATATTAAAGGGCTTAATGATCTTAATCATTCGCTTGTGTGGGTAAAGCATGCAAATACCATTAATCTATACTTTGTCTTACCATTGGACACTTCAAAGATTTTTCCTTGCAGAAATACAGACAGTCAAAGACGAAGATTCTCAGAAGATTCATGAATGGTCTAGTAGAATAACCCAATATGCATTAAAGAGAATTACCAATAAACAATCAACAAAATGGTCTAATGATAAGATGTTGGGAGATGATAAAAGTAGCGAAACTTCAGGGGATTCTGAAGACGTTAAGAAACGAAAAATTAAAAAGAGTGATACTGGCAACTCAATTAAATAATCAAATAAATCAGCCATTTGAACATTTTATATTTAAAATGATTAATTAATGTTATAAAAACTATTCTATAAATGTTTTACTTTATTCAATTTTAATTGCTAATTTGTAATCGTACTCCTCTATAATCACCTCCTCTATAATCCCAAATTCTATATAATGTAGCTGTGCAATGCAGTTGCACTAGAAACCAGGAACAAAAGCAAATATAGTAGTTAGCAAATAGTCCAAGTAACGTACAAACGAGAACTGATCTAGCATCTCATTAATATATCATGAAACATTTAATATACAGTATAGGCAACTGACTCGCATTAGCTAATCAAACAAAAGTTTTACAAAGCATTATATAATAAATTATCAGGTTAGCAGGTTATCCAAAAAATTAGTACACTCATTACATTCGTTCCTAGTGCACTCATTATATTCGTTCTTGATACACTCATTATATTCGTTCCTTGTAAATTTAATATAGCAATTAATGAATTAATTGGAGGATAAAAGAGTTTATGACTTAACTCAAAACATCACAACAAATGAATATATGTTGGTATTTGATAAATTTTGTTCTAAAAGAAAGATAATAGAATATGTGCAAATTACAAGCAATATAACACATCTTACACTTGTATCAAACACGTAACCTTCATAAGACAATATAAGGATGAACAAGTGAAAATAAGGATATTGGAAATTGCATCAAAGAATTTCAATTTAAAGCTATAATGGAATGCATTATGTAAATTATGAATATGTTAATAATAAATATGAATATATACAATTATATTTATTATCATATAAAGTGAAAATTAAAATATTGACATAAACTAGAAGTTTATATTATTTTATTATATCAGATATTAGATCAGACATTAGTTTATTTAATTTGTATGTTTAATTGGTATGTCCACATATTATCATATATTTAATATAGTAATTAATAAGTTAATTAAGTCAATTAAAGGATATAAGTATTTATGAATTAATCTAAAATACAGTATAAATAAGTATATGTTAGAATTTAATAAATTTAGTTATAAAAAAAATTATAAATACAGAACATGTTGCAAGTAATGTAATATATCTTATCTATAGTGTTAAAACATACAACTCTTAGAAGACAATAAAAGGTGAACAAGTTTTTTTATTTTATTTATTATATATATATATATATATATTAAGGCTGATGTTAATAGTAGTTAATGCCTTTATTTGTGTTTTTAGTTAATACATTATATATTACCTGTACAGGATAAGTATACAACTAGTTATATATGTAACTTTTGGTTACCTATTTAAGTAGTCTATCCAAATGTTCTATACTAGCTATTATATCTATAATTTACTAGGAGACTATCTAATTAAATACTCTAATTTTTATATTGCATTCAGATAATTAGTTACTTCAGTTCTTATATATCTAAGTGCTATCTAATTCAACATTATGTTTTTTTTCTATATATTTATCAAGTCATTATTCAATTTTAAAGCATATTGACAGACTGTAGTACTTAGGATGTTTCTTTGTTAATTATCTACCCACTCTATAAAAAATTAATAAAGTTTATTTTTACAAAGTTCATTTAGATTACAATACTTATTTCACTGTATATCTCTAGTACTTATAGTATATCATTGTCTTTTCTCTAAATTTCCAATTTAGATAGTTCAGTAAAACTATAACTAGTCTATTAGTATATCAGATTAGCCTAATATTCTTTTTTTTTAGTCTTTTCAGTTAGAATTCTAGTGGTCTAGTTGGTAATACTTTTTATCTAGAGGTTTTTGCTTATTTAATATTATAGTTTGTATAAATATTCTAAGCTTTCAATATAAGTAAAACCTGATTAGTTGTATCCAAGATTACAAATACCTAAATTCAACTGATCAGCAGAAGACAGTTTTTTATAACAAAAGTTAATTTTCAAATATCATCATAGGTAGGATTTGAATCTTAGATTTGCCACTTAAAGGATGATAACCCAACTACTATACTAGAATCACTATTCTCTTTTATTTATATTTTATATAAATAAATTATAAACTATTAATATTATAAGTTTTTGTTTCAAATTAAAAGTTTAAAAATTATACAGAATTTATATTAGTGGGTAATAATTTTGAAATATATAAACTAATCCAAAGTACAACTAATAATTAATATTTAATAGTATTTTAATACAAAATAAAGAAGTCTTCATAATATTTTATTTTTAAATTTTAAAGATCTTTATTAGAAAAGCAAATTAAACCAACTTGTTGATATTTCTAAAAATTTAATAAATGTATACAAAACAGAATCTGCTTATATATATAATTTTTTCTTTAAAATATTTATTTTTACTTATTATAATTAGAGTTTTTTTCAGATTTTATGTTTATTTTTTTTATTGTCTAGTTATATTAATATTTAATTTTTTTTTAAAATAAGGTTTCAAAGATTTTTTGTTAAAAAAAACCTTAAACAATAAATACCATTATGAATAAAGAAATTAATAATGAACTTAATATCTGTTTTATGCTTACAAAATGTATAATTCTAATAAAATAGCTGTATAATATAGTTATACTAGAAATTAGAAATAAAAGCAAATATAATAATTAATAAATAACCTAAGTAATATACAAATAAGTGCAAATTTAGCATTTTATTAATATATTGTGAAGCATTTGATATATACTATAAATAATTAACTCATATTAGCTAATCAAATAAAAGATTTATAAGGCATTATATAATAAATTATATAGATATCAGGTTATCTGAAAATTATTTTGTTATTGTTTTTGATAATCAATAATTATTATTTAATCAATTCAATAAGAAATCCTGCAAAAAAAAAATAAAAAATACCAAATATTAGATAAATATACAAATTAATTTGTATCAAATTATTAATTTTAGCATCTGCTTTTAATATTATTTTTTATTACAACTATAAAATAACTTATGTTTGTATTTTTTTGTATTTAAATTATATCTCTAATCATATATCTGAATGTATATATATATTTGTTGATCTATATATATAATTAATTTATATATAAAAAATAATATTTAATGAATTTATATATAAAAAATAACCAAAATTTGATGAATAAGTTATATAGACTAATTAAACTTAAAATTTTGTGAATAGATACAACTTATTGTATCTTATAAACTATATACTTTATTTTTTTATTACTTTATTTTTTTATTACTTTATTTTTTTATTACTTTATTTTTTATTACTTTATTTTTTTATTACTTTATTTTTTTATTACTTTATTTTTTTATTACTTTATTTTTTTATTACTTTATTTTTTTATTACTT
>CAJVQA010005734.1:0-15755 GCA_910591915.1 Cetraspora pellucida
ATGGACTTTAAGTAGTTGGATGAGCAGCTTACTTCTGCATGAAGTAATGCAGCAGGTCACACTTAGGTACCATTAGGATAGCCGAGTGATGCTGGGCTTGGTAGTTAAGGATAGTTATGTAATTGCAAATGTAATTTCAAAATCTTAATAAAGCACTAGCGTGACTACTTAAGGAAAAAAATAATAATAATAATAATATGAATAGCAATTTTCATAATGTAAATAGCAGTTCTTTTTATATATTATATTTATTATCAGTTATTAGTTATTAGTTAGTCAATAGTTATATTCTATAGTAAATAGATAAAAGAATCTTAATTGGTTATTTGAAATGTGATACAGTCACATGATACTGAGTAACATCAGTGATATTATTATCATTTTACAAAACCCAAGTACCTCTATACAAGTTTCATATATTCTAGTACCAAATTACTATACTAAGTGCCATAGTACAAATATCTTTTATATTTCAACATGAATCCTAAATGTTTCTGCATAAACTCCAAGTATCTTTACAAAAATTTTAAGTGTCTTTGTATAGATTCAAATATCTAAACACAAGCCCCAAGTGTTTTAAATACAAATAACAAATAATATAAACAATATTTTCAGTTGATTTGCATAATTCCTACTATCCCAAGCACAATATCATTTAATATTATTTGAACCTTTTTTATCCCAAATATAATGATATCTAATGTTGTTTAAATCTTTATTATTCTAAATACAGTATCAAGTAATGTTGCTCAAATCTCTACTATTTCTGCTAGCTAAAAAGATATATAAATGTATCTTTCTCTCTTTTTTGCTAATTCTAAGTTTCTATATTTTGATCTAAATTTTTCTACCTTTATCTCTAATTTGTAAAAGTGATATTCATTTTTTAGAGTAATTCCTATAGACAAGATTGTTACTATGTATTTGTTTAATAAAGTTAATTTATATACTATTACTATCTTGAACTATTTACCTGTTGCTGTGTAGTAAAATAAACTACTATACCTCTACTTTATATATATTTGCAATAGTTAATCACTATACTGGGTGACATTATTACTTAGTTGTATTGTATTAAAAAGGTTGCAAATCTGTAACAACTTTACTAGATTGTCATATCTCTTAATTTTTAATTATTAATTGTTAATACTATTATAAAAAGATAATTTTTGTAATATTTAAATAAAAAATTAAGAGTATAGTAATCTAGTAAAATGGTCAGGTTGTCAACTTTCCAAGTAGTAGGTTGAGTATTCAAATTCTATTAATAGTAAAAATTTGAATAATTATTTATATAATATTTGTATTATGATAATGTTACAAATAATTAGATTAAGATATTTGTAATGGTGATCACACTAGCATGACTGGCAGGTTATAGGATATTTGTATAACTTGTTATATAGAGAAATGCAAACTGACAAATTAAATGGTGATCACACTAGCATGACTGGCAGGTTATAGGATATTTGTATAACTTGTTATATAGAGGAATGCAAACTGACAAATTAAATGGTGCAAATACTAGATAAGTTTTTGTAGCTATATAAATCTATTGAAATTGGATAACAAGAAGTCTAAAACTTATAAAAAATCATTTTAATATGCATTCTCTTATATCTATTAATGCTTAAGAAGATACTATGTCATCAATAAATATTAGAAAACATGCTATAAAAGAGATTTATGAAATTTGTATAAAAAATAAGTTGTGATTATTGTAAGGATACCTTTGAACTAATTGGTACTCATCTAGTCAATGAAGCTTATAAACTCAATCTATCAAAACTACAATACCTTTAAATAAAATTTTTTTGTTTTTTATAAATAACATTTTAAGATATAAGTATGTGAGAATGAAAACCTAGAAACTGATTATAGTAAATCATTAAATTAGTTTTTAGGTTTTCATTCTTATATACTCATATTTAGTTAAATCCAAATTTAACTATCTGAATTTTTTAATTGTCTATTTTAAACAATAAAAAAATATATTAAATTTTTTTTTTATCTATAAGCAAAACAACTATGAAGATTGAAACTTATTGAAAATTGTTAAACAGCTTTATCTTTAATAATTTAATAACATCAAGTTGAATCTTCTATTTTGAACATTATTTAATGAAGTTATCCTATCACAAAAGAATCGATTATTATAGCTTTTAAATGATACAGTAAATCCATATTGTTGAAAAAAAGAAAAAAATACATGCAACTAAAAAAACTAAAAGAAAACATATTAACATAAAAACAACTAATTCAACTAATTTAGTTGATTCATATTTTACTCAAACCTCTCATTGAATTTGTAATTGTTCAACTTTTGTTGGAAATTACTTTTTAATATATAAATACTTAGTATGACAAGTTATAAATATGCCTAATAGTACATGATAACAGCTGCTTAAAGACAATTTTGAGCATCAAACTACTCTATCTTTTTAGTTATAAAAGATTTAAATAATAATGAAATCACAAAAAGTATCTTATCTATAGCAGTTACATCTATTAAAGTTTCAGAATGTATTAATTTTGATAATCTTAACAATTCTGAAAATAATACCTGTTCTTATATGAAAGAGAATTGATGCTTATTTGAACAAGTGATAAAATGAATCCATACTGAGAAAATGGCCAATAATTGGCATCACATCTGTGCTATAATAGAGTGAAGCTGATTAGTAAATATGAAAGAAGATATACAATCAGTAAAGAGAAAGAGACATAAACAAACCACTTGGGCTTCAACAAGTAAAAAGCCATATTTAATTTATTTACTATGCTTGAATAAATTGAAAATGGTAAAGAACATTGTGATTAATAATACAGCTTTAATTTAACATTTAATTTACATTTGTAATATATATAGTTAATATTTGTAAAGAATAACTAATATACATAAAGAACATATATAATAAACTTCAACTTACCAAGTAAAAAAACAGACAATATAAATAAGAAACAATTTATAATAATGAATTGATGGCTCTTATAATAAAAATTTTTTAAAAGTTCTTTATAAAGTAAATCACTATGTTTCCATACCAAACTCTATTAAAATTTTTATAAAAGTTCATTATAGAATATCATTATCAAAGAGGTTGTAAAGAAAAATTAAAGTGTTCGTTGTCTTAACGGCGATCGCACACTTATATATTGTGGCTGCGCCACGATATACGTTAGATGCATGATCACGTTACTGCACTTTTGATGGTCGCCCTGGATGATTCTTCCGAATTGATTATATGTTTGATATATATATGTGCACATATGTGCACATATGATTCACGAAAAAATGACACATATGCACATATATGCAAATATATGCACATCACAGTCCACTCTACATGGAATGATCTACAAAAATTGGCCAATCACAATGAAAGCCCGCTATGCTGTCGTTCTTCATTTCAGAAAAATAAATTATGTCGCAAATTGACTTGGAGATTTCTAACATTCTTAGTAGTAATGGAATTTGTACGAAAATCTTCAATATCTCACCAATATCTGGAGGATGTGTTAGTAGCGCCTTCAAATTTTCAACCGACAATGGCGATTTTTTTGTTAAGGTAATATGAAAAATTTCTATCACAAAAGTTATTGCTATGGAAACTTCAGACGCGAGAAATTCAATTATAATAAAAAAATAGACAAGTAAAACTCAAAATTCTAAAATGATGTTTGAAGGTAGGTAGCATTTCTAAAATATAGTCAATTTAATCCTTATAAGAATATAAATATTTCGTTTTCCTTCTAAATTTGGAGGTGAAGCAGAATCATTACGTGCTATTGTAGCTGCTGTTCCAGGTTTCACTTCTCAACCATTATATGTTGGATCGTTACTCAGCGGAGGCGCGTTTCTTGTTACTACTTTCTTTCGGCTTAGCACGTCTCATGCAAAAAATGTACAAATATTACTTGGCCAAAAGCTTTCAACCCTTCATATGACAGAATCTCCAAATGGATTATTCGGATTTCCCGTAGTAACGATGTGTGGAACTACGGAACAAGATAATACTTGGGAAAAAGACTGGGAAACATTTTATAAGAAGCGAAGGTTGAGTCCGATTATAAACAAATGTTTACAAAATAACCCCTGGGATACCGAATTACGGAAACTAGGTGACATTGTAATTGATAAAGTTGTTCATCACTTACTTAAAGATGTTGAAGTAAAGCCTGTTTTAATCCATGGTGACCTTTGGAGTGGAAATTGGGGTATCAATTCGGTTACCAACGAACCAGTTATTTTTGATCCCGCATCATTTTATGGTCATAATGAAATGGAGCTGAGCATCATGACAATGTTTGGTAGCCCGAGTCGTGGTACTACCACTATTAAGTTATCGGTTTCGGAAATACTTATAAAAAATAGACAGTAACGTATTTATCTTCATTTAATTTTACAATTCTACAAGACTTCTTCAACGAATATCATACTCATCATCCACGACAAGAACCCGCATTCAAACAACGGCAAGGTTCGATTTTGTAAACGAATAGGATTCATTTTGGAATTCAAATTTAGCTGAAAATTTTTTTTTATTAGACTTATATCAGCTTTACCACTGGCTGAACCATTATTATTTGTTCGGTGATGGATATCGGGGAAATTCTATATCGATTATGAAAAAACTATGTAGTTTGGTTGATGAATAAATGTGGGTAAGGTTCAAAATTCGTGGTATTAATATTATTTTGCATGTCTTTAGATATAAAGGATATTAGGATGCAAAAGGGTGTGATACGAATCGATTAGTTGATTACGCAATATTACAATAATCGTTTGTATTTATAATAATACGATTAAAAACACTAGAGATGTTTTGTGTCTGATGATCTGAGTCTCAGAAACTTATGCATGTGCACTTAACGTTAAGTTCCAAGTTTGTTAACGTGTACATTTCGAGACCGTGTGCACTTAGGGAGGTTTGACTGGCTGATTAGTCGCTTCCGGCTTAAAACTACACATGTAGTTTTTTCAGTCTACATTTATAATTAATATATACTAAACGTAATATAAATAAGATGAAAGCTAAATGTAACATATAGGCTAGTGGTTTAATAATGAAGTTCTACCAGGTGTTTTTTGTTAATCATTTTGATTATCAGAAGTATTAGTAAAAGGACCTATCTAGACATTTTTATCTCATTAAAAAATACATAATTCAAGAAAGGTTCTGCCTAGCAGTGCACAAAATTCTATTGTAAAATGCCGGAGGTTCCGTTGACTTCCGGCGTAGTTTTGAAGCGCCGGAAATTTTATAATGTAAGATATATTGCAGGAGTTTCCAAATTTCGTTTACTAATTACAGAAGGTGGGTACTATATCAGGTGTTTCAAAAGTCTCACTACACAGTTAACGATGCAAACCAAACTCGGTAGAATCCCGACTAAATCCCAAATGGAATACCACATGGTGTGAATATGATTGGCAGATTATGAGATTATTAACACAGAACGTAGGGACCTCAGTTTTATGCGATGCGATGCGCATAATAGGCCAATTTTTAGCATAATGGATTTGACCAAAAATCGCATAATCATAATTTTTGTAGACCGTAAAAAATCAATCAGCAAATTTTTCACACAAAAAACGTTTTTTTTATTAAATTCCATAAAATTTTTTGTAATAATTATGGTAATGTCTTGTCAAAAAACCTTAGTATAAATCGGATTTTTATGCTAGTAGTGAATTTTTTTTTTTTTTTTTTGTGTTAAGATGATCTTTTTGGTCTTTTGATTTTTTATTAATGATTTTTTTGGTAATGTGATTTAATGAACCATTACAGGAGAACATACAATTGGTTACACATATAACTTTTTTATATTACCTATTTAAGGAGTCTGTCCAAAGGTTTCTTACCAATTACTGTATTTAACATTTCTATTTGGATATTCTACTTTAAATTTTCTGAACCTGCAATCTGTATTAACATTACTGAGTTATACCCAGATGCTCAGATTATTATCTTAATCTTATGATTATTTTATCCTTAAAGTAAACTTCTTGGAGCTTTCTGTATTTATTTTTATAACTAACTTAGTATTATTATAATAGATTCAATATTTGTGGGTAAAGTTATATTATTTAACTACTATGTTTTTATAGAGTTTATTTTAACTCTAATATCTATTTTATAGCATAAACTTAGTACTTTAGTATACTTCTGTCTTTTTATCAGATTTCCAATCCAGATAGTTTATATAGAATTACAACTAGTCTATCAGTATATTAGGTTAATCTAATATTTTTTTCTTTTAGTTCATTCTAGTGGTCTAGTTGGTAGTATTTTTAAGATTCTTAATCTAGAAGTTCTTTCTTAATAGGTACTACAATCTTGATATCTATTTTCTTGAATTAGTCTTTACAGTAGAATTATCAAATATTCAGTTATCTCTCTATTAGATCTTTTCAAATAGACTTCTTGTTATTCAATTTTAATAGATTTATATGATTATAAAGACTTATCTAGTATTTATATTATCTGATTATTAGTTTATATTCTTTTATATAATATTATATTTATACAGATGCTTCATGACCTATCAATTATACTAGTGTGATTACTATTATAAATATCCTAATCCAATTGCTGATAATAGTTATTATAATATAAATATTATATAAGTAATTATTCAAATTTTTATTGTCAATAGAATTTGAATATCCAATCTATTATTTAGAAGATTAACAATCTAATTACTTTACTAGATCACTATATTTTTATAAAAAATTTTTTTGTAAAATATCAAGTTATAGTAAATTATAAAAAAAAGCCTATGATTAATAATCATTTAAAATCAAATAAGTATATATCTAATTAATTAAAATTAAATCTTTTTAACAAAATAATAATAATATTAAAAAATATTTATTAAAGATTTTCTTAAGATAATGATTCAAGCTAATATATTTATTATAAAAACAAATTATTTTAAATTATTTTTATAAAATATTACAAAAATATTAAAAAATAATTATTTACAATATATATTTTTAATTAAATTTTTTTTTTGACTTTATTAAAGTTATTCATTATTGATGATTACTGCCTTTATAGTATTTTTAATTATAATTCTATAATTTATATAAGGTAAGTATACAATTAGTTATATATATAACTTTTGGTTATCTATTTAGTATTCTGTCTACAGATTTTTTATTAGTTGTTATATCTGTAATTTGCTAAAAAATTACTTAATTAAATATTCTAATTTTTATATTATAACTGATAGATAGCATAAAAGTTTCTGTATATCTAAATATCATATAATCTAATTTTGGTCTTTTCTTTATATATTTGTTAAGTTATTATACATCTTAGAATATATTATCTGATTGTAAGACTTAGAAGGTCTTTTTGTTAACTAACCTATTTATTTTTTATAAAACATTAATAGAATTCATTCTTGTAAAGTTTATTTAGACCTTAGTATCAACTTTATAATATATCTTTAATACTTATAATATATTTTTAAGATGTAGGTTTTATAGCTTAGCAGTTAAGCTTTTATACTCTTTATAGTCAAGGTTAATGATTCAAGTCTGACTAAAGGCAAAATTGAAAGATTTTAATTTCTGTAACCTAATAAAGAGTTTGTAATTGAATACAAAGCCCTGTAGTTAAAGTTCAAGTATAGTACAATAATGGAAATAAAAATTCTTGGAAGAAGACCTAATCATGGAGTAGAGGCATTATGTATAACAAGCAGTTGTTATAGAAAGTTATGGTTATAGAAGGATTGCATATGTAAGTCCTTTAGGTTAGATCAATATCAACATCCTTATATCTTCTAATATAGGCAGTACCAACATCTCTGAATTCAACTTGTGAAATATTTGCTTAGAAGGATAATTAACAGATTGTGCAAATAAGTCTTAATTGAGATCCAAGAAGAGGATTTGATTGGAAGAGTAGTCTAAAAGTAACCAAAACTAGAATGATGAGAGAAGCAGTGAACATGAGAATGGACTATAATAAAAGATTGGTCTAACCAAAAATTAGAAGCATCTCTAATACAGCCAAATAATCTAATTATAGAAGAGAAGATCTTAGAGGTAGGCATATAACTTCTTTATATAATGTAAAAGTATCAAATCAGATTTTGGTTATACCTATATGGAAGTCTATAATGAACAAGACTAGAGATTAACCAACCAATATGAGATAAGATCTGCAAGATAGTATGGCATCACTGGAGTCAGTGTAACTCTCTGGGTATAACCAGAATTGTTTTGCTGTTATTGTTAAATAAGCTGAGAGCTTGCAATATATAGTAGTATGGTATCACTAGAGTTAGAGGAACTCTTAAGTATAACCAGAATTGTCCTATTTGTAAGTATAACAAGTCTCAGTTTCTATCATAAAAGGAAGCATCATGTTGAAGGTTAAATGCAGTATCGAGTTACTGTATAATGTTAAGACCTAGGGCATCTGCAGAAATGGTGGCAGCAGATTTGGCTTAAGATACAAATTAGTCAAAAAGACTAATAGCAGCAGCAGATCCAGCTTGAGATACAGGTTTATTGCAAATCCTAGACCATTGTCAAAACACCTTAAAGGAATTAATAACAGGCATATTAAAGATAAAAAGATTATAAGAATCTGACATACCCGAGTAGGACTAATTTGAGAATGGTACAGTAATAAAAAAGTAAGAAATATAGAAAACAAAATAATACTAGATATAGTTAAATTAGAAGGCAGAAGAAACAAGACCAGATAAAAACATATAAGTGAAATATATAAGTACAATTTATAGAAGACAATACCCTAGCATTTGGGATGCTGTATTAAGTTCAGTAGGTATTCTTGTTTGTGTAGCAATTTAATGTATGCCATGACCGCAAGTGGTTGTCAAGGTAACTGTGTGCAGATATGCAATGGACATGCACTTAGATGCCATAAGGGTAATTAGGTGAAGTTAGTAGTGTAAAATTAGATAGTATATAGTACTAGTAATAATTGATCCTAAATGTAACTATAAATCTGTACAATATCAAATTAAAGCTAATAAACCAACTGGCATTGTTACTAAAGTTTAAAAAATAATAATAATAATAATAATAATATATCTTTGTTTTATCATCTAATTTTCAATTCAAATAGCCCAATAGGACTATGATCTGTCTTTAGTATATTAAATCTGGTTTGATATTTTTTTTTTCTAATTTAAGACTTTTAGTAGTCTAGTTAATGATATCTTTATCTAAAAGTTCTTGTCTACTTTATTTCTTTATATTAGTATTTGTTTCTTAGATTTAAGTCTTTATAGTAGTACTATCAAAAATCTATATTATTTTTTTATTCAGGTCTTTTCAAATAGGTTACAGTTTTTTATCAATTCTATAGATTTATATAGTTATAAAAACTTATTTTGTTCATAATTAGATTGCAGGTATAACAGCTAGTATAAAACCTATATATAGGCAGACTACTTAAATTAGATATCAAAAGTATATATATGACTAGATATACTCTCTAATGTAAGATAGCTTCTCTGAGGTAATCAGACTATGAGCTACCATGTTCTACTATACTAAATAAAAAAGCCCTAGTTTTCAAAAGACTAGTTTAATAAAAAAAAAACTTATTTTGAGTTTGTATTATCTGATATTAGTTTGTATCTCTCTATATAATTAAAATTATACAAATGCCTCTTAATTTGGCAGTCATATTAGTGTAATTATAGTTACAAACATCTTATTCTAACTTATCAACAGAAATTTATTACCATAATACAAATATATTTTTTTTAAATTTCATCTTTAATAAATTTTGAACTTATAATTTGCTATTTAAAAAGTTAATAATTTATTTACTTCATTAAGTTACTATATTCCTATTAAATTTTATTTATCAATTAATATCTTTATTTATTTTATAGATAAAATAATTTCTAAATCTGATTAATTATATAATAAATATTTTTTTAATTATATTAAAGAAACAAGATTTAAAAATAAATTAATAAAAATATTTGTATTACAATTAATGAAATTACAGATTATTATAGTTAATATTTTATTTAATTTTTTTACTAAAACTAAAATAGTAAAAAACTAGTATTTTACAATTTGTTCATACAATTATTTTTTAATTAGTTATTTCTATAATCATATAATCAAAAACTCTTTCTGCTAATCTGCAATACCAAAATTGGCACTAAACAAAGTATAAACAAATCTTAAAATCAAGACTAAGAAACAACAACAACACTTCTAAGAACAAGGATTTAGCATTAAAAAGATATATACTTAAATAGAAACAAATCTTTACTAATTTAAATACTTAGTTTTTATTACAGTTTTTAAAAAATTTTTGCTAAAATTTTGCACAATTTGTAGAAAATTGTCTTGTTCCTGAAAAACAAAAGCATGCAACATATAACCAGTAAACAATAACAACAAATAAACAATATATCCTATTTTAAAAAGGTTAATGGCTATATAACAACAATAAACTAAAGATTATGTGTTGGAATCAGATAAGAAAACAGGTTTAAAATAAGTATTAGACAAAAAGAGCCAATTAAATTAGATATAACAAATAAGATGAAAGAGTTGTATAAACAAGAAATGTTATATTGCATCAGCAGATTAGGTGCCAGAAATTTAAGGTTTATGAATAGTGAGATATTAACAGAAAAACTAAGAACAATAATGCCTTACATTTCAGATGATAGTGAGTATATAGCCAAAAGTTTAGCAATAGTAGATCCTGACAAAATCATAGCAATGAATTTACTAATCTATAGACAAATACTAAGTTTATTAAGACAAAGAGAGAACAAAATTTCAAATAACACCCTAATTAAAGAATGGACAACTAAAACCAGAATGACTTACAAAAACCCAGAAATAGTAAACTATATAACAAATATGAATAACAAAACAAATACAAAAAGAAATAAACAAGATAGAAGGTATAAAGAAAAAAAGCAAAGAAAAAAGACCTTAGAAGATAATTACAAGAAAACAATAACAAGAAGAAGAGCAACAATCAGAAGAAGAAAACCTAAGACCTTATAAATTAATTGAACTAACTAAAAACAGTACTTATATAGAAAAGAAAAACCAGCCAGATACAAAAATAACAAATCAAATATTATTAATAATGCTCACCAAAACAACTAAGAAAGAAGATATAAATAAAGAAAAGTTTAAGAATAAGAAGTTCAAGAAAGATTAAGAAATTTCTTTGGAGGATATACTCAAAGATAGTAAAAGAATGTATGAAGAGAAAGCTCAAAAAGAAATCCAAGAACAAAAAGAAAAAGAAAGCATTATAGTTTTAGAAAACCAAATTTTAGTAATATCATTAGAGGATAGTTTGTGTTATTAGTTAAAAAGTTTATTTAGAGCAAACATTTTAGCTTACAATCTACTAAATAACAACAAGGTAAAAAGAGTAAATTATCTAAATAGATGCTAAGAGACAACAAGCATATCAAATTGATTAGAGAAGAATTCAAAAGAAAAAACAACTGAGTAGTAATTAATTTTAATTGTGAATTTAATAGAAGTGCAGCAATTAAGAAAGTTAAAAGAAAAGAAAGTGATTGGCTAGTTATAATTCCAGATGAAAAAGTAAAAGATATTGCAGAAAAGATCATAAACAACCTAAAAATTACAAAAAAAAAATCAAACAAACCAATACAGATATTATAGAAAATGAAATCACAAATGAAAAAGAAGAAGAAATCTTAAAAAAAACATAAAATTCTGACAATATAGAATTTATTTTTAGATGTTAATGAAAAAAAAATAAGATATATATGCAGAAGGTTTCAGAATCTATACATAATACAAATGAAAAGAATGCAATATAAGACATTAGTAGTAATCAAAGTAAGCTTTAAAGAAAAAGAAAATGTAATCTAGTCTTTGTCTTTAGAAAACAATAAACTTACAAGAATAATTGAAGAAGATGAGAATTATAACCAAAGAGATAGACAGTGCCAATTTACAGCAAGAATGTTAGATATTCCTAAAGGAGCTTCAGAAGTCTTACTTCTATAATGTTTAAAAAACAAAGAAGCAAAGATGGTATATATTCCAGCAAACATAAATGGAAATCAAAAGAAGTTTGCAATAATAACATTCACAAATTCTGAAGAAATAGATCTAGCTCAAACCAAGCTAATATAATACAACAACCATTAAGTAACTTAGAAAAACTATTAAAAAAAATTTTAAAAAGGAATGAAGCATTAAGAGAAAGAAAATAAGCAGTATTAGAGTCAAGAAACAGAAGACAAATAATCTTAGAGTCAAGAAAAGCAATACAAAAGATAGCAAAAAATAATAATACAAGTAAAGAGCAGTTTTTAAAAAATCAAACAGAGTATTTAACAAATAATATAGCAGAAAAAGAAAGTTTAAAGAAGAGGAAAAACAAATCCAAAACTTAACCCAAAGAAAGAGCTTTAAACATGAAAAACAGTTTAATAAAAATTTTAAATAAACTAAAAAAGCTAGAAGTGGCAAGAGAAACAATAATGATGTGTCTCACAAATCATTCCTAAAACTTGCTACAGTTGAATTAAAGAGACCAAATATAGAGTTAGTCTCTATTTCACAAGATTAAAGACATAAGCAGAAGGCAATACAAATGAAAGCTCAACAAACTGGTAATAGTAGTAAAAAAGCCAAAAAGAGAAAAAAAGTATAATAGAAAATGAGAGAAAAACATTTATAGAAAGAATTTATATTAGAGACAGTATAGAATTAAATTTGACAATATATAACATTAATGGTTTAAAAAATAATAATCAAAAGATGAAGGCATTATATATGTAAGTATTAGACAATAATATTGATATAGCAGGGCTTGCAAAAACAAACATTACTGCAAGAGAAAAAAAATTTTTAACAAAAGACTGCATTAAGTATAAAAGTTTTTGGGCAAATGCAAACTTAAGCAAAAAAAAAGGTTCAGATATAAGGTTTCTAATTAGCAAACAATAGAAAAAACATTTAGGCCAAGTGGATAGAATAAGCGAATATATGATTTCAGCTAATTTTATATTTAAACAAGTAGAAATATTAGTTATTATAAAATATGTACTGCTTAACAACAAAGAAGAAAGATTAATTATACAAAAAATACTAGTAAAAAAATATATATTATAATAGAATTAACTTTTTTTTTATATTAGTATATATTTATTTTTAGTTCTATATTATATTTTATATTTTTTCTAATATTTTTATATAGTTTATAGATTATTTTATTAGTTTTAATTGTTTATTTAATAGATTAATATTTATTTATTAGTAGATTTCTTATAGTATTTTATTTTAGTCAATAGTTATTGAAATATCTAAAAATACAGTTGTTTAGTATTACAAAAGTTTTGACCAAAGGCTTCAGATCATGCTTCAGATGCTCCAAATACTCCAAGATAGAGGCCTGCAAATTGCCTATTTTTGAGGTCTGGCCTGGCCCACAATTAGAGATAAAAATTTTTTTTAGGCCTGACCTAGCTCGCATTTAGGGTTACTATTTTTTTGTCAGCCTGGCCTGGCCTGCATATATTAAATTTTTTCTTTAGCCTAGCCTGGCCCAGCCCAGCTTGCAAAAATTTCTTATTTAATTTTACAAATTTTTAGGCCTGCACTGGTCTGCAATTATAAACTTTTGCAAATTTTTAGGCCTGCACTGACTTGCAATTATAAAGTTTGCAAATTTTTTGGCCCAGCCTGGCCTGCAATTATAAAATTTTGCTTCAGGCCCGGTCCGGCCTGCAAAATTTTGTGGGCCAGGCTGCAGGACCCAATATAGACTTATATCCCAAAACACTCTAAAACAATAAAACAATTAATTTAATTATAGTTAATTAATATTTATTAATTATAATGCAATATTTACTATAGTATTACTATATAGTTTCTATATACTACTATAGTTATTTTTAGTTGTGCTTAGAAAAACACCTGTAAGAAGGCTTCTGAATGCTAAATAACCATAGAGAGTTTTGTAGATAAATATATAGGCTATACAATGATATTTGTTTTATTTTTAGTTAATATATATATTATTGCATAATGCAACAGATATATATTAAATATAAAAAATAGAATAGGATATATGTATTAAATATAAAACTAGACAAAAAGAAATCTATCAGAACTCTTTTCACCGATCACCAAAACACAAAACCTGCAGAAACAAAAATCAAGACTAACAGGAAAACTACTATGCTTGAAGACTTAACAAAAAAGAAAGAGCTACAAAAATAAAACTAACAAATAAAGCAGCAAAAGAAAACAAGCCAAGAAGTAAGTAAAGAAAAGACAAACTTTTCAAACAAACCTCAAAAAACAAAATTTTTGGGAAATAACTTAGATCTGAAATCACAGATCTGTTTGAAACATGTAAGCACATGAAAAGATAAACAAACAGACATGTACAAATATAGACAAAGTAAACATATAAATATTATAGAGTGCATGTGATTATAAACAAAGCAGCATGGAACACAGCCACAGATGATATAAGCAAAAGCAGAAGAGTCAATGACACTAAAATTAGTAAGTAAAAAAGCAGAGGCAATACTAAAGCTCATAGGCAGCAAAGAATTAAAGCAAGAACTGGCAAATAAAGACAACCATTTCAATGTAAGAGATATAGTAGCAGCAGCACTATAGAAAACAGATTTAATGAAAACAATAATGATAAAAAAAATATATGAAGCTATAATTAAAGTAAACATGAAAGATCCAACAAGTGTAGAAAAATAGGCAGAAGAGATAAACTGCACAAGTCAACATCTGTTAGCAGTGCAAAGTATGAGAAGCAAAAAAGCCCAAACAGTATTAAAAGAAGAAAACAACATACCAGAATTGTATGTAAAGAAAATAAGACAAAAGATAGAAGTGGCAAATATAATAATAAATGAAAAAGAGATATGTTAAAATACAAGTTTAGAAAAGAAAGGGTGACAAAAAAAAAGGAAAAGCAAAGAAGTTACAAATACAGAAACAACAAGCATGATGATCGAAGAGGCAAAAATAGACAACTATATAGAAGAAGGAATAAAGATATTAAAGACAGACATAATGCAAGAAGACTATAAAGACATTATCATGGCAATTAGAAACTAAGA
Organism: Cetraspora pellucida; assembly: GCA_910591915.1. Taxonomy (NCBI): domain Eukaryota; kingdom Fungi; phylum Glomeromycota; class Glomeromycetes; order Diversisporales; family Gigasporaceae; genus Cetraspora; species Cetraspora pellucida. The sequence goes on from CAJVQA010005734.1 coordinate 15,115, forward strand.
AGAAACTAAGATAGATGCAAAAAACAGAATCCATAAAACTAAACAACAGAAAAACAAAGATAAGACTATAGAAGAACTACTAGAATGAAGCATCTGGTTACTCTCAAACAGAGAATGCAGTAATGAAAAAATGTATATAGCAAAAATACTAGCATACAATGTATCAGGTAGCTCACAAGAAGAAAGAACAAAATTCATTAACAGATTGCTGGTATCTAACAAACATGTTAAAGAGGTCAAAGAAATGTTTAAAAGGGGTAATGTGTGATTATTGTCACATTTGACTGTAAATACAGCAGAGAAGAAGCAATCAGCAAAATTCAAAGAAAACATAATAATTGGTTTAGAATGATTTTAGACATAGACGAGTTAGAAAAAGAGAAGACCAAAAAAGATGAGAAGTTAAAGCAGAAAAAGGAGCTGATAGAAGAAAAGAAGAATAAAAAAGAAACCAAGAGAGCAGAAGACAACTCACACAATTAAGAAAAAAAAAACATAGACAAAGAAAATAAAGAAAACACAGTAGCAGTAACAGTATGGAATCTGCCAAAAGAGATGACAGCATATGAAATTAAGTACTTAGTAAGGAAAATAGGTAAAGTAACAGAATGCAGAATCTGAAGAAGTGCATACAGAACAAC